>JAMKCH010050134.1:0-109166 GCA_023653785.1 Ophioderma brevispina
TTTATTTTTGCGCGAAATAAGCAAAGGTACACTTTTTCATTTGGAAGTTCGCGAATTTTGAACATGGTAGTAGCCTAAGAGGGTCGCACCGCATCGCAGAAAAACCGAGTAGGCTATTAATACAGTTATATTTTGTCCGTGATTTTCGGAATGGATTCAATCAACAAAGGAACCAATCATCAAATCTTCAGCTGACGGCATAGGCCTTACGATCTTTTGTGGCTCATTTTCGTTCATTTTGTGTTTCGTTGATCTCTTATCCATAGCTTCGTGTTTTTTGTGACATTGAAAAGGGTTGTAATTAAAACACATTCATGATTTCGCGAAAAAAGGGTATATTTGTGCCCTAATAATTCGCGATTTTGCTCAAGGGAAAAAGGGTGTTTTTTTTTAAACCAAACAACGCGAAAAGGAGGTGTTTTCAATTCCTACGAACGAGCAATGGGTACCCGACATTAATAGGAGTGACGGTACCGGGCAAATATGGAGGCTTTTCCGCACCTTAGAAGTGTAGTTTCTTGATTTCATATCTTGTATTATGAAACTGACATATAAATGGATTTGTGTTTTGCCGATATCTTGTTTAGGATCACCGGCTGCAGTGATTAATAAAATAAGCCAGACATTTACATTAAGATGTGAAGTTCGGGAAAGCGTTCCCGGTAACTGTACTCATGAACTTTGTGTCAGTCTTGATGAAAGGGCAGACAACCTGACATTTCCGATTACTTTATAGGCACCAGGGGGTCTTCCTCGCTAACCGGCACGGTTGTATTGGCATGAACAAGTAGATCACGTAAGTTAGACGGGCGCCTGAAATCATTACGCCGCGGGGGTTGTCTGGAAATATTTCGTTCAGTTAGGGAGATATGAAGTAGAGGGAGATGTTTGCGGAGAATTGGTCCGACCTATTGAGGAGGTGGGAATAAGTGACACAACGGATCCTTTTGTTGGGCTCTTTTTCTTGTATTGGAGGAGTTCCGAGCGGTCGATTTGTTCAGCCTTTAGGATCTGAGAATTCATTTGTTCTGAGTGTACTGCCGGTTCTTCAAAAGTGAGTTTTCAAGGATTCGGAGTTTGATCTCACAATCTTGTTCGTCAGAACAAATTCTCCGAACACGCAGTGCCTGACTGTAAATGATTCTATTGAATGTGTGGGGAGGATGGATGAAGCAGGTGTGTAAGTAGGCCTGAGCATCATTGGGTTTACAAAATAGACTGTAGTAAGACGATTGGTCCTCAAATACGTCCTAACATCAGGAATGGGACTTGCTGCTATTGGTTTCAAAGGTGAATTTGATGCTCTTAATGATATAGGTAAGGATGTTCCTGAAAGCTTTTGAGGTGTTCCATGCTTCTCCCAATAAAAATACACTCGTCGATTATCTTTTCCAATGGGGTGGTCTTACTGGGACAGATTGGAGCCATTTTTGTTTCATCATCTAATCATATATAAAATACAAGAACGTTACATAGATGGCAAATAGTTTGTCACTCTCCAATCCTAGAGTGCCAGTCTCGCCACAGTTCTACATATGGATGTCATCAGCCTTTACTATCCCAAGGCTCTGTGCAGCTTTCTTTTAGCCGCTGCTTCCCAAACTGGCTGTGTCTGTTGTATCTCCAATCTCAATGTGCTATATATATATATATATATTATATATCTATATATATATATATATAATATATATATATATCTCGTCTGTACCCTGAAACGCATTTCCCTTAGGTGTGACCGTTCGGTCGTAAGAGTAACTTCAAAACAACGCTATCATTCTTATTTCGGGGGTTTCAACATGCATGCTTCATATAGCGTTTATTTTCGATTTTTTGTACAGTGTACCATGGAGGTTACGCAAAAATTCTTGGCCTATCGTAACGTTTTACGCACCAAATATTCCTAACTAAATATTTATTAGCTGAATAGTTTATAATAAAGGTTTATTTTTGAAAAGATAAAAAACATTAAAATACCATCCTAAAAGCATTTTGTCTACAATATAATGGGCTCAGTTATCGATTGCTGCTGTCCAAGTCATGCCACACTCCATGCACTCAAAAACTAGTGAGCTAAGGGGTTTTTTGTGAAACCCGTTTCTAACATCAGATCGTCCACCTGATTCGTCGTTTTCGCGTTATCCAAGGTACCGCGAACCGTTTTTTTTGCATTCCTTAATTGTTCAAACCAATCTCAGAGCCCTTTCACACAGCGTTTTTTGTGCTGCTGGGGAGTCCCATGACGTAGCGCATGTCAAAAAAGCCGGTCATTAGCGATGCGGATACTGAATCGGCGGTGCTGTGTCTGAGCAGTACAGATGCTCTGGGAGCGTAAAATGGTGTTGTTAGGGGGGATTACAAAATCACAAATCACGTGTTTAGCTCTCGCTTAAAACGGATTGAATATCGGCGCGAAAATTTAGCAGATGGATGTTTGGAGTGAAGGCCAATCTATCGAAGTATGCCAAACTTCATTCCTTAAATCGGGCATCCCCTTTTAACTTCTCACAAGCTATATTCCCTTCTCTAAACAAGAATCATTTCAGCATCATCATGCATAACCATAATCTTGCACTGACCATTGGATTTCACCAAATACATCATCTGTATGGCATCACATCACAAAAAATTTTTTTAAAACCAAACAAAAAACTTCATGAGGAACCCCAAAGTTGTTTTGCAACATAGACTGGAAAACCCCCTCAGGCTATTCATACTACTTGCTCAATATAGTAAATAACGCCTGCATGATCAGGCAGGATTGCACAAACAACTTGACCAGTTTCTAAATTTACATCCCGGGAATCCCGCTCATCTCTTGCACAATCTCTACTTGATGTAAATAACGATTTGATCTTAATATAGCACAGGTAATTCCCTATTCCTTTTCAACATAAACAAAGTAATTTTTCCCTTGAGAAATCGTCTCCCAAATAAAATGGAGAACCAAGAATAATCACAAATGAAGGAGATTATAACATTGTCCATTAGATACGAGCAAAAACAAGCAAGGAAGCCTTTTTGAGCGCTCTAAGTGCCCATAGTGGAGATAAAAAAGTTTTAAGTGCATTTCACAACCATAATCCATAGCACTAGATCAGGTACAGACTGGGCATTTACCATCGTGATGTCACCCACTGTTACCAGTGTTATTTGGGATCATTTGACACAAAAGGTTATTATGGGATAGCAATTTTCTTCTCCTAAACACATCATACGTATTCGACTATTCTCTATTACAAATCCTCCTATATTACCTTATATTATATACAGGCTTATATATTATTAGTTACAACAAGCAAAAACGAAGTCAAACCCTACAAAGGCCTAGATTGCATCGGCCATCACGAATAAAAAATACACCCTCAAAGTACCGAACCGCACACCTGAACATCAAGTGTCTAATCCATCTCGCGAATAGGTAACACTAAGGTCACGAACTCACTCAAAAATCATCCTCCGCAACAAGATATCTCCAAATCATTCAGATTTTCTAATTTTTGAAACATTTATTCAGAAATATTGCCTATTGATTCTAATCATATAACCCTTTTCCCTTCTACATATTGGATGAGGCGCAGACATTTAAGTAGCCTTATTGTTCCCACCTGGGGGGGGGGGGGGGGGGGGGGGCAAGAGTCATTTATACAGGGCTACCTCATACTATGACATACATGAAAATGTATGATGACCATTCTGTAGGGGTAGCTTAAGCGAGCTAGGGGCTCGCAAAAGATTATACAGGGGTCCAAATTAAAAAGTGGTCCAATGTTGTTGAATTGCATAACAAAATGTTCGTATGATCGCAATGATTAAAAAATGTATAGTTTGTGCTATCTCTGACTTCCCCTTATGGAGTTATAAGCTGAAAACCGTTATTGTAGGTCAAAGGTTAAATTAGCTTCTACAGGGGTCAAATACTAAAAAACGCTTAAATTTCTTGTTAATATCACATTGCAGATGGTCCAAACTATTCCTTATTTTAATTGTAATAACATTACAAACAATATGAGACAATTTGCACTGAAATTGTAGCATTTTTTAGTATTTGACCCCTGTAGAAGCTAAATTTAACCTTTGACCTAAGGGTAAGTCAGAGATAGCACAAACTATACATTTTTTAATCCTTGTGATCATACGAACATGTTGGTATGCAATTCAACAACATTTGACCACTTTTCAATTTGGACCCATGTATAATTTTTTGCAAGCCCCTAGCTCGATTAAGCTACCCCTACAGAATGTCCATCATACATTTTCGTGTATGTCATAGTATGAGGTAGCCCTGGTATTATAAATGCCTCTTTGCCCCCCAGGTGGTACCGACCAACATGCCTGGCTCACCCACTAACATTTGTGTTATCATTATTTATGATCCCAATATCAAAATTTGACGCAACTTGGTATGAGGGTAGTGGTGCAAGCAAATCATACCCATGCACTGTCATCGTTATTTATGCATATTAATGAGCTCATTTCCATATTTGCTCTGCATACCCAACATGGTATGCATACTATGCTGGCATATCTTCCATTCTGAGAATAAAATCCACCAACTATATCCCCGGCAGGGGGATTTGCAAGTTGTAATTTGAAGTATTTTTGCATATGTGGTTTTGCATTTTACCTTTGAAGTTACATATGAGGTTTTTCCTGCCCAGAAAGGAGAGAGAGAGAGGAAGTTCATTGAAAATTAACCTATTTGGGTCTATTTTTATCGGAGTAATAGAACTTAAATTTATACTGACAGACAGAAGCAAATCAGGAGATCCCCGAGGCGTACTAGAATTATTTTATTTACGCTTGTTCAAACAGTTGATTAACGGAGATGCCAATTGAGGCTCCCGAAATTGGGTCTCCTTTTTGTAAGCGCTTCTTTCGATGACGTGTAATATCGAATTTGGTTAATTCATTACTAGTTATAATTGTTATCGTGTATTTCCATTCTTCAAACCAAAACGTTTACTGCTTTTGCTGTAAAAGGTCGGTCATTCAGCGTTAAGGAGTGGTTCAATTAATCTCGATCGAAAATGGGATACCCAACGACTTTCCCTGAAGGTTGCGATGATCCAAGGTTCAATTCCAATCTGACTAACCAAATATGGTATGCTTACAGCTGGATCTATTCGCGAGCAGAGATTCGAACCTTTACAATTGGTTTGCCCCTGGTTCTAATCATAGGGATTCTTGGTAACGGAGCTTTTTATCGTGGTGGTAAAAAGAAAAGGCTTCACACAATCACGAACTTCTACTAGCTAATTAGCTTTTGCAGGTTGATTTATAATATCTTCGCTGGGTGGAAGCATTTCTTACGTACCAGGATTCGCTGTTCGTTATGACACACCATATATACCTTCATGGGTTGTACTTTGATATATGGTGTTGACTATGCTCTATTACTTCCCTCTATGGGCTGGTACTCTTGTAACACTGGAACGTGTTACGCAATCCTGCTTGCCACTAAAACACAGAGCGATGCCAGCAACAAGTCGCACCAAGACAAATTATGCGGGGACATGGAGTAGTGGGTTTGACGCGGGGTGCGATGGAGTCACTAAAATTTGGCAGTACTTCAGCGAATTGGCAATTTTGGCACATTTGGCCCGTTTTCAAAGGATGGCCTCAAAAGGTGGCGTTGTGTCCCCGTTGTCGAAAATGCGAAAATTGTCGTAGATTCGGACACTCTCCATTCTTTGTAGCTTTGATAGGGAAAACGGCTTAGGTATGCCCGAATCGTGAAGTCTTGGGCATCGAGAGTTGGTACAGACGGGAGAGAAAAACGAAGCGCAGGGACAGTTGCAGATTCAAGCTGCAGCAACGAAGTGCGTAAGCAGGTTGCACGGATGATAATTGTCACGGAACTCTATCTTTCCGTCAGATCTGGTTCGCTTCAATGCATTGATAATATTCTTCAAGACACTTTGGGAACCGGAACTGTTAAAACCGCTAGCCGAAAGGGTATTCCCATTCTTGTATTTCGGTGCTGTATGTTGTATGCCAATTCATCGCTAAATCCTATCGTTTACAACCTTACTACTAGCTAACATCCGAGTTGCATTTATAAGAAGCCTTCTTTGGTGTAAGAAAACCTTTTTGATCGCGTTAGGTCGTCAGAGGTCAACGACAAAAGGTACCAGAATAATCAACTGCTACCAGATTGAATACCAAAATTTCGACAAATTTAAAGACACTTTAATAAAAAACCTGAAACGTCCAATTTTGTTATTCACAACAATGATAATAATGCTTAATTATGATATTTTTGCAGCAAGTACCTACTCCCAGTCTGCGATTATGAGAATAATAACCAAATTACAGGTAATCAAAGTGATGGTGTAACCATGATTAATCATAAAGAGAACAGTGATGATAGTGAAACATTCACAAGTGATGAGCAAAATATTGTACGTAACAGTGATTTTTCCGTCATTACATGGAATGTACATGGTTTGAGCAATGTGAATGAAGATCCTGATTTTGTGCCAATTTGCTCTATGAGGTCCTAGCACGTGTTGACACAGGGCTGACTCAACGAATCAATTCACAATTGACGGTTATGATACATTGCATGCGTTCGACTTCTTCTTATCGTGTCCAAACCACTTGTGGTTCTCAAATATGATCCAGCAATGGGCGTATTTTTGACATTGAATTTATGAAATGAAACCGGGGTTTGCTGAAAACATCCATTACCGCCACATCGTGGCGCTAAGCGCGCAAAATTTCCATTTAGAGTAATATCGTGAAATGTAAATGTTAATTCGAAACAAAATGCGCGCGAACGCGCGCTGGAAATTTACCAATTTAAACTCTTATGGTAAAATATGAGGTTTATTTTTGGTAATGGTAAAAAAACACATGAACAGCCTCAATATTGGGGGGATGATCGTATTGACCATTCCCCCCTCTCAAAAAATATTGGGTGAGGGGAATATTCCCCCCCATTCCCCGAATTTACGCCTATGTGATCCAGCCAGAGAAGTGCACAAAGTCTGGCTGCTTAACTAAATTTCGCAAAGGTCCTTGTTGTGCATTGTTGCTCCAGCAGTGGGCAGACCAAGAGATGTTCCATTGTCTGTGCGCTGTTCCACAACCAAAGGTTAGTGTCTGATCTGCTTCCAGATAACCCCATTCTGCAAGGAAACCTTACCTCGGCCAATTCTGGTTCTCAATATGTTGAGGCGGCATCGCCATTCAGCCCATGAGCTCCAGGTGGGGATTGCTCACCAGGTTAATGCGCCAATAGATGTTACTTGGTTTTGATGACCAAGTCTTACTTTCAGCAAGGCGACTCTCTTGAGCTCCTTAAGACTGTTTCAAGGGGTTGACTTTGCTTAAAAAAATTCTCTCTGGATTTAAGGCGGGCTGGAAGCAGGCTATCGGTCCAAAACATAGGGTGTTTAACATTAGATAATTGGCAGCTACCGCTCTCGTTTGCTCGCTACGCTACGGCGGATGTCTGGTGGAGCAATTCCTATTAGGATGTATAAGTTTTCAGTTGGTGTTAGACGGAAGCATCCTGTGATAAGCTTGGCAGGAGGGCATAGCTTGATACTTGATATAGAAACATCCTCATAAGCAAAATTCTTGCGTCATGGTCCGTTGCGAACCTCATGCGAACCCTACGTGGATAGTAAACTGATGGTATCGTCCTACATCATAGACCTTTTCAACCATTTACACAGTGCTTTGGATAAGTTGATCCCCTCAGGCATGACATAGTAATATGCACGTAGATTTAAGACTGAGTTTCGCGGCGAAACCCTGGATGCCTAACTGTGCAGTGCAGTCAAGTGCAATATATATAAAAAAATACTCAGGCAACAAGATTAAAGGAAAACAAAAGTTGCGGCTAAAAACTTGATGGTACATTACCACCATAGCTGGAAACCGGAGGTGGCAGGAATCTGATATGTTTTAGAGCTTGCACACTGAAGCATGATGTGTAGGGCGAAGGACTGCTCAGCAGGAGGGGAGGAGGTTCCAGAGGGGGGATGACACGAGGATAGAATGAATACTTGTATGTGTTACTTTGTGGTAGCGACCTGGTGATGATTTCGAAGTACATGGTAACCTCTAGCCTCCAGATCTTTGTTGTGGGATGAAGCGCCGAGGGGGATGGATATGTTGACTACACATGTAGAACTCTTGTAGAACATGGTAGTCTGAGCAGAAGTCTTCTGTCTTCAAGAGTGTCCCACTGCAGAGATTTGAGCATCGTAGAAACACTTGATCTTCTCCTGTAGTCACCTACAGTGAATCTGGCTGCTTGGCGTTGGATATTCTCAATTTTGGTTTTGTCTTTTTTGGTGTATGGGTTCCACAAAGAAGAGCATATTCAACCTGTGGTCTTACCAAGGCTTTAATATGCTTTTTCTTTGACAGAGGCTTCACATGGTCCAAGACTTCTGCGGATCAATCCAAGTGTTTTGGATGCCTTGGCACGAATAGATTCAATGTGCTTGGTCCAGGACAGGTCTGAGGATATGGTGACACCCAGGTACTTCGTGGAACTCTCTTGGGGGATGGCATTTAACGCTGGATCAAGCTTCTTGGCATGGGTTGGTCTTTCCCATACAGGGCAAGCATACTCTGCACAGGGCAAGTGCCGTCGTTCTTAGGGTATGTGGGCGAGCATCCCATCTTGTGCCAGTGAGTTTGTTCAAGATGTTATTGCGTGAACATACAAGGTAGACAGGGTTATTACAGTGCTCCAATGGTGTTCCAGACCAGGCAACTTTAAGCTGACGTTTGGCTTCACGGTTGCGTAGATGGAAAGCACACATCTGTGTCTTAGATGGATTTGCACGTAGGTGGTTTTCCCCATAATAAGGAGTGAGTTCATCCAAAGCTTTGGATAGTCTCTCTTCAACAACTGTGAAGTCGGCATCTTGTGCGCTAATTCCAAGATCGTCTGCATAAATAAAAAACAGGTTCCTGTACTCCTAGGTTGGTCGTTGGTATAGATGTTGAACAGGAGAGGTGCGAGCACACTCCCTTGTGGTAGACCATTCTTGAGCCTACGCCGTCGGCTCTTCTTCGCTCCTAGCTGAACAAAGAACATCCGTTTGCCAGCAATCCTCGGATATGCTCAGTCAAGCGGATGTCCTTGGTAATTTCCAGAATCTTATGGCGTAGGCATCTATGATTAACAGTGTCGTAGGTTGCTGTTAGTTCGACGAACACAGCTCCGGTTACCACACCTTCTCGAAACCATCCTTAATGTGTTGAGTTAGGTTGAGTACTTGGCTTGTTGTTGATTTGCCTGGCCGGAAACCTGCTTGTTCTGGTATGAGGTGTCCATCTATCACAGGTGCGATACGATTGAGCAGGCGACGTTCAAAGAGCTTGAAGGTATGGCTGAGGAGTGATATTGGTCTGTAGCTCTTGGGATTGGATGGATCATTCCCAGGCTTTAGGAGTGCCATAACATGTGCTTTCCTCCAGATCTTTGGGAACCTGTGGGAAATAAGGCAGCAATTGTAGAGCTCAAGAAGCCATTCCTGTGCTACTGGGCCGAGATTTTTCAGCTGCTCAGTTGAGATGTTGTCAAGTCCTACTGCTTTTCCTGGTTTAAGTTTAGCAATACCGGATTCCAATTCGTCCATGTTGAAGGGGCGAGGGAAACCAGGGTCGCCACTAAACCTCTTACGGTCTAGTTTGATCTTCTTGGGATTCTTGCTGCACTTGTCATTTAAAGCAGTTGGTGGGCAACTTGGTTGGGTGTGACACTTGGCTGCTGTGGAGGTTCTGTTGGATCCCCTCGGAGCTTTCGGATAGTAGACCACGCTTTCTTGCTGTTATGGGTCATATCGGTGGATTCAATTAAAGTGTGCCAGGTTTTGATCTTTTCCTGGGAGATCCTCTCCGAAACTTCCTCACCTTTAGCAGTTGTTTCAACCGAAAAAGGATCCGCTTCAAACGTGGTGATATACTCTTGATATTCTCTAGCACTTTCCTTGGAAAGGCCTGGTATATATTCCGTCCTACAGCCTCTGGGTATGAATCTCCGGGCAGTCTTGTTCACTAGTTGGGCAAATTTGTCATAATTATGGGGTTTTGGAGCAATCCTCTTCACGTTTTGATCCAGGTCATCAGTGCATCCTTGCCAGTCTGCTTTCCTGTAGTTAAAGCGACGCTTAAAGGCACTTTGTTTGGTCTTACTGCAGCGTTGACTTGGATACCGATCGGTCGATGTTGAGTTAGTGGAACAGGATCCAGAACAATCTTGCTACACAGATTAGAGATGCTTTGTGTCTCAGAAAGAACGTTACCCTCCAGAAACGGCCATTTTTGCTTACTTAATCAATCTTTATCCTTGTTTTAGCTTTATATTATGCAAATATGTACTTTTTTTAACATATGGTGAAAACAAAAAGGAAAACGGTGTCAAAATAACAAAGCAATGACTATTTCCCCTAAAAATGATGTAAACCTACTTGTCCACGGCTAGCAATAGCAGAGAAACATATACATTGTAATACTTATGGATTTGAGCATACGTAAGTCATCAGATTTAATTAATTTGTTAACATGTATTGCTTAAAAAGCACCTGAAACATGCACTTAATTTGTTCTTCAGAATGAAGTTACTTAAATCCCCTCACCCGTCTCCCATCATAATGCAAATATGAATTTGGTTAAAAGCACTTTTTAAATAATGACTCGAACTCGTACAATGGCATATTCTACTGAAATGCTCTTGGGTTAAAGGATCATCGTTCATCGTGAATGGGTAAACGTTTTCCCTCAAAGTAGGGTTCCCAGTAAGATGGCAATCAAGGGAACAGAGAACAAATTTGGAGTATGGCAAAACTCTAAGAAGGTGCAAGGAGAGAGATTTGGTCGTCAAAAAACAGGACAATCAGCCGTAAATAATGCTGCAGTGCGTAGAGAACTGAACAATAAACTCTACAACCAGCAATGGACCTTGGAATTTGAGAGTATTATTGGCCAGGAGGGTCTTAAACATTTTTATGTTAGGCATATTTGAATCCATGGTTTCCTCTGCTAATGCTAGCCGTGGACAAAGTAGGTTTGCATCATTTTTAGGGAAATAGTCATTGTTAGTCATTTTTTCACTGTTTTTCTTTCCTGTTTTCACCATACGTTCAAATACGTACATATTCTCATAATATAAAGCTAAAACAAGGATACGAATTGATTAAGTAAGCAAAAATAGACGTTTCTGGAGGGTAACGTTCTTTCTGAGACACCCTGTAGTTACATTACACCATATATTTTCAGTTGGTGTTTTACAACTACTTTATCATGTACGCAAGGTGTTTTTTATATCCCCAAAATAGACTTTTATCAAGAACAAATGAGAAAAGTGGGTATGCTCTCTGGAAGAATCAAAGCTTCGAGCATGCCTCCAATTCAATGACCATTTATGAGTGAAATGAAGCTGGAAGATCCTGCATAGCTGCCCTTTGTTATGGAGCTTGTAAGTGATGTCTATAGAACTTCCGTTCTTCATGAGCTACAAAGAGGCTACTAACTTGTTAGCTCAGTTGGCAAGAGTGTGGCGCTAGTAATACGAATGTGCAATGGCCGTCTCCAGGGAAGATTTATAAATATACATCCTTGTCTACCTGGAGAACTAAGTAGTTAAAATTTCAATAAGATGACTTTGCTCTATATATTATTCAGAATTTATATTAACAAAAAAGAAAAGAGAGAGAGAGAGAGAGAGAGAGAGAGAGAAAGAATACTATTGCTATGAGAAGTTCTTTAAAAATTAACCTATTGAGGATATTTTATCAGAGTAATATAACTTAAATTTTGTATTGAGAGAGGCAAATCAGGAGATCCCGAGGCGTACAAGAATTGTTCATTAACGGAGAGGCTAACTAGGGCTCCTGAAATTGGGTCTGCCTTTTGTAAGTGCTTCTTTTGATGGCTCTCGTCATGCTCGCAATGAAAGTAAATTTGGTTAATCCTTTACTGAGTTTGCTATAAATGAAAAGTCACTCAGCGTCGAGGAGGAGTATACTCAATCTCGTTTGAAAATGGGATACCCAACGACGTTCCCTGAAGGTTGCGATGATCCAAGGTTCAATTCCAATCTTAGGGTAAATGGTATAATGCTTGTATTTGGTCGTTGTATGTTGTATGCCAATTCATCGCTAAATCCTATCGTTTACAACCTCCCGGACAACCTCACTAGCTCACACTATCGAGATGCATTTAAAGAAGCCTTCTTTGGTAAAACGTTGATCGCGTTAGGTCATCAGCGTTATCGCTAACGTCAAAAGGTACCGAAGAATCAACTGCTCCTCAAATGAATACCAAAATTTAACAATCAAACTAAATATCTATTTAATAAAGGAAAACTGTATATTACAAATGATCTCATAATTTTGTCAAGATCGCTATATTAATGACATTATACGTAAACATTTCTAGAATAAAAATGATTACAGGAAGCTAAAAATAAAGCTGTGACAACTCACAAAAATTAAAGGCGTTGTTTCTTTTCATCCTGACGGACACAAGCAACTTTTGAATTTATTCTCTCTCACTCCTACATCAAACAAAACCTCTCTCTCTAACGCTCTCAAATTTGCAGTTGTTTCATAACCCATATCTTACATTATCATTATAGGTCTAACATATTTTCCACCCTTATCAAATCAAGTGATTCAGAGACATTCTCTTACGACTGGATGCTCGTAGGTTTTCAACTCCATACTTACGGTTTCCAGCTGATCGCTTGTAATATCAGACAATCGTCTTCATATCTTCATATTGTAGAAATTGTTCCTTGAAAACACTCCACACCTTTTTACTACTTGTATCAGTGCATGAAATTTTGTGTTGTTAAATTGTTATTAATATAAATAAAGGTCTACCAACCATCCCTCAATAAGAATGGAAGAGGTACAAACTGAGAAAAGTCTATGATCCAGTTCTGATATTACTTTATCTCTGAACCGGTGTGAAAGTAATCATAGTCCGGCAGGTATCATAGTCCGGGCTCCATAGACGACAACGGAATAAAGCGTGAAACAAATGTTGCGTTAAGAGTCAACTGAATCGATTACCCTATTGTTCACCATTGTTTCCGTACTGTGAGCCCGGAGGACTATATCTCCTGCCACACTTGATCACTCTGCCGATGAAGGTAGTATTTACAACTGAACATTCTAAGTACACTATTTTTAGCTGTTCGATCAAAAGTTTGATTTTATGATTGCAAACGAATTTGTTAAAATATCAAAAACATGAAAATTACTATTACAACACGCCGGAGCCAACGTTTTATGCCCATGATAATGAAATAAGGTGATTGACCTCAATTACTCCTCTCTACCAGAGGTAGTATTTCCCGAAGATCTACGAGAGTCTATTTGGATTCTCATAGGAGGAGATGGCGAGAGTCTGTGGGTTCTCCTCTACTGTATTGAGTTCATGTGAAACTTTTAGCAGTTTACGAAAATATAACTGGATTCTGGTTGATGTGTTTGGGGAGTCTTTGCGAGAGTGGACTCTCGCCGAAATTCTAGCCCTGCTCTACCCAGGTGTATATTCTTGCTAATCACTCCCATTCCTTCAACAACGAATCATCTTCCAACGCCACAGAACTTTCGAAGTACATATGGCATCTCAAAGACAACAAGGAATTTTCTATCAAGTGGTCTACCATTCAGCGGGCAGCACCATTTAATCCCCCTTTTCAGGAATGTTTCAGCTTTCATGAGATTTTTAATTGGTGTAATTTGGGGGTCTGGTTCAAGACTTATGGCCAATTATCTAAGACACTTGAAAAACACGTTGGTCCAGTTTCGGCTCTCCTGATATCAATAGACATGCCATTGAAAATCAACATCAAGACATTCTCTATTGAAAATTTAAATTAAAAAAGTATAAAGTGCTGCTCCTTGTGAAATAACATATTTTAAAAGTTTATAATATCACAATCGTCAATAAAATAATGTAGAATTCAATTCCAAGCAGTCTTGTTGTCTCAGCCTTACTCCAGGTTTCAGCAGAAGGTAGAACCATAAAAACACACTCGTTGAAAGCAATCTGAGGCCTTTGGACACCAACCATCCTTTCCTTTATTATTTTTTTTGTTCAATACTGGTTTGTTCATTTTGTTTCTCCCTGGCATCTTCAAGGTAGTGGAGAATGGGAGGGAAAATTAGCCCTCCCCATTAGAGCATTGCCCAAACATTTGTCCCCCATAAACAGAGATTTGTGGCTGTCCCCTTAGTTTCAGCAGTAAAATTTACATGAATTTCATGATTATTGCTTCCCCCACAGCACAATATCTGGGGTTTTCGCTGTTTGAAAAATAATATATATTGATTTGTTCAGTGCATGATTATATGATCTCTACACTATTCTTTTGTTTGAAAACATTTTAGTCCCCTCAACACGCTACACACTTTTACCTTTAGTTTCTTGAACCTTCAAGTGAAACTGTGCCAAGTGGTATTTCAGCCTCTGTGTTCAACTAACAATATCTCCGTTTAAGGTGTATCAAATTGGATGAAATAAAAACGAGGATTTAGCTTAGGATCTGCTCTACAAAATAAAATCAAAATATCTTACAGAAATGCACAGTTTATATTTTTCTTAATTTTTAGTTTGATTGTATAGTTTTTGGGACAGTCTGTATGACTTTGCTCTATATATTGTTCAAAATTTATATCAACAATCGAATGTAGAAGAAGAAAAAAAGGAGAGAAAAAAGAGGTTCATTGAAAATTAACCTATTTGAGGCTATTTTTATCGGGGTAATATGACTTAAATTTTGTATTGATAGAAGCAAATCGGGGGATCCCGAGGCGGTACTATATAAAATTATTTCATTTACGCAAAACCCTTGCTCAGACAATTAACGGAGAGGCTAACTAGGGCTCCTGGAATTGGGTCTGCTTTTTGCAAGTGATTCTTTTGATGACTCTTGGCTTCGCTTCCAATGAAGTCAAATTTCGTTAATTCATTACTAGTTGTAATTGTTATCTTGTATTTTCATGCTTCAAACCTTTTTTTTTATTTTGCTATAAAAGCAAAGTCACTCAGCGTTGAGGAGTGGTATTATCACTCTCGCTCGAAAATGGGATACCCAACGACTTTCCCTAAAGGTTGCCATGATCCAAGTTTCAATTTCAATCTTACTAACCAAATATGGTATGCGTACACCTGGATCTATTCGCGAGCCGAGATTCGAACCTTTACTATTGGTTTGCCACTGGTTCTAATCATAGGGATTCTTGGTAACGGAGCTTTCTTATTCGTGGTGGTCAAAATAAAACGGCTTCACACAATCACGAACTTCTACTTAGCTAATTTAGCTTTTGCAGATGTTGCATTTATAATATCTTCGGCTGGAAGCTATATCTTTACTTACCAGGATTCACCTGCTCGTCATGATGCACCATATAATACCTTCATTGGTTGCTCGTTAACATTTGGTCTGACTACCGCTTTATACTTCACCTCTATGGGACTGGTAACTCTTGTAACACTGGAACGTTTCTACGCAATCTGCTTGCCACTAAAACACAGAGCGATCGCCAGCAAAAGTCGCACTGTTAAGTTAACTGCGGGGACATGGTTAGTGGGTTTGACTCTGGGTGCGATTGAGTCACTAAAATTTGGCAGACTTCAGCGATATTGTACTATTTGGCCACATTTGCCCGTTTTCAAAGGATGGCCTCAAAAGATGGAGGTTTGCCTCCCCATTGTCGGAAATGCGAAACTTCTTGTAGAATTCGTGAACACTATCCCGTTCTTTATAGCTTTGATATGGAACGGCTATATGTATGCTCGAATCATCTACAGTCTTGGACATCGAGCGTTGGTACGGAAGGGAGAGAAAAACGAAGCACCGGGACAATTGCAGATTCAAGCTGCGAAAGTGCGTAAGCAGGTTGCACGGATGCTCATTGTCAACGGAACCCTCTTCTTTCTCTGTCAGATCTGGGTTCGCTTCAATGCCATTGATAATATTCTTCAAGACACTTTGGGAACCGGACTGTTTAAAACCGCTAGCGTAAAGGGTACCATTCTTGTATTTGGTCGATGTATGTTGTATGCCAATTCATCGCTGAATCCTATCGTGTACAACCTCACTAGCTCACACTACCGAGATGCATTTAAAGAAGCCTTTTGTGGTAAAGCGTTTGATCGCGTTAGGTCGTCAGCGTTATCGCCAACGTCAAAAGGTACCGAAGAATCAACTGCTCATCAGATGAATACTAAAATTTGACAAACTAAAGATCAGTTTAATAAAGAAAAATGTATATTAAAATGGATCTCCTTCGTAAAAATTGCTATATTTATGACATTATATACTTAAACATATCTGGAAAAAAACGATTCCAGGAAGCTAAAAGTAATAAAGCTGTGACATCCCGATTTTTGTATTGTACGTGTTTTTGTTTGTTTTGTTGTCATTGTTGTTGTTGTTGTTGTGGTTTTTGTTTCTTTATCAAAGAAAATTCCAGTGTTCCTTTTTAATCATCTTAAGATATTACTGCGGAGACGATTTTTATTATGTAATGAGCGATAACAAAAACCCAGCTCCAGCTTCGAAATTTGGGAAGGACATTTCGTGTTTGAAAAGCATGTAATGCAATTAGAGTAAAGCCTCTTCCTTTGTTAGACACGTTCAGATTTCCTCAAAAGAGGGCTCACTTCATCAGGATTCCCATAGGTTTCTATCCAATTTGATGAAACAATGTTTGGCATTTCATCACTATTTCTTAATCTAGAATAATTATTACCCTTTCATATGAATTACAAATTACATTTTCTTACCTAAGAACACAATTTTGTAATTATTTGGTTAAATTTCAAACTTTTCTGAACGTCCCTACCTTTGTAATATTAGTGCAAGAATGGTTGAGTTACAAATTCAATACTTTGTTTATACTATTACAGGCCCCAAAATTTGCAATGACTTATTTCACTATTGCAAGTAACAGTGAGTTAAAGCTATAAATTAGCACATAAAATATTATAAATAGTCTAAGTAACATAATATAAAAAATATACCTGGTATGTGTGCATAACTGGTGTGTGTGGAGTATAGTAGGATTATAAATCAGAATCCCATTCTAGAAGTTTGGGGGAAAAGGTACAGGGGTAAATTTGAAATCAGGTCAAATTGTGTTTAAATGGACACCAATGTATTTGTCTCATCATAAGGATTAAAAAAGTATAGTTTGTCTAGGTTCTGACCTTTAGTTAATCAGGTACAGTCCTATTAAGGTTCAAGATCATCCTGGGGGTAAACGTTACCCAGTGCTCCGAGTTTGTTGAAACTGGTGTAAAATTGTTCGTCTTGCCTTATTTCACAATGTTTGGCATTTGGATTCGTAATTAGTGGGCAAAATGTAACAAGGGTCTACATGGGCTACAGAGCTGTCACCAAAAGAATTGAAATTAATTTTCTGCTTCAGTATGATCAGGGCAACAATTTGATATTGGTTTCAACAAAATCTGAGCATTGGAATTTTTTTCCCCACAATGACCTTGAACATGCTGTAGCCGTGTAACTAAAGGTCGGTACCTATGCAAACTATATCTTTTAATCCTTATAATGAGACAAATACATTGGTGTACATTTAAACACAATTTGACTTGATTTCAAATTTACCCCTGTACTAATTTTACTCCCTTATTTTACAAAGTGGCCCGCGTTTTCCAGAGGTTGGACCCAAAAATTCTGATTCAGCACCCTTCAAACTATAGAAAAACATCTTAAAACTTTCTTCCCCAAACTTCTAGAATGGGTTTCTGTTTTAAAACCCTACTAATAAATAGAAAGGCGAAGAAAGATCTGGAATTTGCTTGATACCAAGTGAATTGACTAACATGTGTATCGCTGAACTTAAGGTGGCGCCCTACTGCATATACAGACAAGGACAAATTGCTATATCCATACGGTGAACAGGGAAACGATGGAGATGTTCTCAGTAAGCTAAGGACTCATGATGTAATGTGCTATATTTGTTGCATGACTCATACAGACAATGCTAGATCCTTCTGGAGTTGTTTGAGAGGCTATAAAGCAATTGAGAGAGGAAATGCAAGCAGAGTTTTAACATCTTGCTCCAAGTTGATGATATAGATCTCATAATAGTGACAATAACATTCATCAGTACACAGTCTTCATAGTGGAAGTGTCTTCATAGTCTCAGCTCCAATAGTTGTCGTCTGATTGTGTAGCCGTCTTCGGTTTTGTATTTTGTGGCCTCTGAGTTATCAAAGGATAAACAAGCTACGGCATTTTTTGACATTTTATTTAGTCGACCTCCGAGCTTCGGGAGGTCAATGTTTTAATGTAATTATTATTAACACACGATCAAAAATAAATACTTTGTCTTAAAATTCGTAATTAAGTTCACAGTGTATTGTCTAGTTATTCAGGAGTTTGAATCCGTTATTTAGAGTTGATTTGGTCAAGTTGACAATACTACTGACACTAGTCTTGTTCAAGACGCTCGGCTATGTCCCCTTTCCGAGGTACATCCCCCGTATATAATCATTGGTGTTGACCCCTCCCCCACGGCGTTAGCTTAGCCCATGCAAACTCTTACATATCGTCACGAATCTTCCAAACAGGCCAATCGAGATATCGGAAATATAGCTGTAGGTCGTGCATCGATAATGCATCAGGGGGTATCCAAAGGGTGTATTGAGTCAATCCCACAATGCACCAGTTTTGGGAAATTTCACCTCAACATGGTCATGTGATCCCACAAAATCCTAATTTTAACACATAAAAACACTGACCTTTACATTCCTTTTAGCCCACAAGGATGAAATATCTTGTGGTTCTTAAACTTTTTGAACACTTTTTATCCCTAAGTACTGACATGTGTTTAATACAGTGCAGTATAGGCACATTGCAATGCATTATGGGATTGATTCAAAACACCCTCTGGGGGTACCCTTTAAGTAGATCTTAGAGCACACATGGAGTACCTTAAGCTCTGGGGTACACCGTTATGTATGTACGTATTAATTACATTTAAAATTACCATGGTCTGAATGTTGCTACCGGAATTTTTATGTGATTAGGAAATTGGGGAGATTAGTAAACATAAACAAATTTAGGTAAATGCTCAGATTTGGACGACGCATCTCTGCGCGTGAATATAATGAAACGTGAAAATAAATGTGATATATATTTTTAAATTCACATTCCGGTTTGTTCCTAGGGTGGGGAGTTGGGGGGGGGGGTCATAGGGACCCAAGCTAATTATCTCATTAACAGGACCCCCCCCCCCTTAGGCACTTA
The DNA here is from genome assembly GCA_023653785.1 of Ophioderma brevispina. Lineage (NCBI taxonomy): Eukaryota > Metazoa > Echinodermata > Ophiuroidea > Amphilepidida > Ophiodermatidae > Ophioderma > Ophioderma brevispina. The sequence continues at coordinate 19,259 of JAMKCH010050134.1, forward strand.
TGTTTTATGATATGTAAAATTTCGCATTTCACATACAGTTCTATTTGACTAAGATTAGGCTAATTCCACATACGGAATGCGTCTTATATAGGGCCTACCGGAGGGCCTACAGTGCGAGCGTTCTCCTCATATAAAACGAGTTTCACATACTGTCTTATCTTCGTCGTATCTACAGTGCGAGCTTTCTCCTCCACACGAAACATGTTTCACACACTATCTTATCTGCGTCGTATCTACAGCGCGAGTTTTCTCCTCACATGAAACATGTTTCACATACTATCTTATCTACGTCTTATCCGCAAAAATCAGGAGCAGAGAAATCGAAATGGCGAATTTCACGTAGAGATCTATGACTTTGGAGATATATTTAGAGTATACCAAAATAATATATTCTTATAAAAACCAAATTGAAAACAAAAGTCTCTTCTAAGTGTTATTTGCTATAAAAAATTATACACGGGCTAATTGTTTTACATGAAAGAAATGTTTCCCTTAAGATTTTAAATCGTTATTTTCTTCTAAACGGTGTTTCGTCAGATAAGACACTATGTGATGTGGGCGACGATATAGGTTTTTGGTGTGACGTCACGTTTACAGTTTATGGTAGTTTCAGACAATTATAATTGAATATTTCGTCGCCCACATCACATACTGTCTTATCTAACATTTTTGACTTTTTGAGATATTTTGCATATGTACTTATAATGTTATGGTCTATACATGCACAAAGTTACAATCTTGAAAGTGACCTAATTAGTGAGATATTAATTAAGAATTTTGATCAATAATCTCAAAACTGCATTTCCCGATTTCACATACTGTCGTATGTTTCATTTACACGTAATTTCAATAGGCGTATTATTAACGCTGTTCGTAAAACAAGCTGTTGACGCTTTTCACATACAGATCTATGTGCGTCGTATCTGCGCCGTGCGTGAACATGACGTGTTTCACATAAAGATCTATCTGAACGCATTGAGATATAACTGTGAAATTAGCGTCGTATGTGAAAATACGACTTTTTTGCGTTTCACATACAGACTTATGACTTTGTAGCTTTATATCAGGAACACGATTGTACTTTCAAAATTCAGCAAGGTTAAAACTTAAACTTCAGAATGCTTTCTCCATAATGCAAAATTAAAAAGTAAATTGTAATGTTTAATTCCATAGTACAAACATGAAATCTCCCGGTAGAATTTCAATGGCGATTTTCTCGAAAACGGTATTTCGTCATATGTGATGTGGGCGACGATTTACATAACTTGATATCTTTCAAAACGAGAATATTAACAATATACAAAAATATTTTTAAAACGAGAGCTTCACAGGAGATAAAGCTCGCTGTGCTTTACCAAGTGGCCCATAGACATGACAAGTTCCTTATTCTATTTAACACTTCAAGAGTAATAACATGCGTATGCTTACTTTGGCACCAATCATTGCCAAATAAATACCAATTTTGCTTGCATGAATGGCGAAAATCCCGTGATTTGGAGATTTTTCAGATACAACTTTTATTATATAAATTCTCAGTTATGACGTCACTATGACGTCATATTGTTAAAATTTGATATGTTTGTACTTTATTTGAAGAAAGGACATATGTAGCTACACACTGATATCAAACAAGATGATGTTTGACCCTTAACACTTTTACCAAGGGGTTTTCACTCCCGTTGGTGCCCAAGGGGGGTTACATGGGACCCCCCAAGGAAACCACTTTCCCGGAAGAATTTTTGTACGAAATTTATACCACATGTGGAGAGTCATAAGACAACCCCAAATCAGCAATAAAAATAAATTTGTTATTTGGGCGGCAAAACATTGTTTTCAAAACACGCGAAAAAATAGCAAAAAGACGGAAAATTCAAATGAGCTTTGCGCTTACATCAAACTTTTTGAAAACTTATTTTATGTTGATATCTACTCTAGAAGACCCAAATAATATATATTTAACACAAAACTTGCAGTTTTAGGGAATCCTGTATTTTTAACGGGAGTTGCAAAATACACGTCATTTTCCCATAGACTTTGTACAGTAACGGTTTAGCAACGTCCACAATGAAATTGTTTGTTTTCAGCACATAAAGGGTTAATTATTTTTACTGTTACTAATAATTGTTTACTTACATGTATGTGTGAACAAATATCAGCAAAACAATTTGGGTTGGTTCTTTGATTTTTATAAATATTCTCAGATAACTTCCGTTAGTGCGGGGGGGGGGGGTTCCATGGGATCCTCTCTAATTAATTCATTAACGGCTTGGCCGATTTTAATTATTTTGTTATGAAAAGAAGCGCATTTAAAAGTCAGACAATTACAAAAAAATTCGGCGCAAAAATCCCACGCGCAAAGCGGCCAGCGCGAAAACAAATTTGGAGGGTCCCTAGGAACCCCCCGGTCACTTAAGTGTTAATTACTAATAAATAAGGGGTGGTACTCCCCTTGGTCGTGAATGCAGTTGAAAAACCCTTGGTTGGACCATAAGAGGACCTACAACGCGAAAGCCATACATTACCTAAAACATTACCATTCAGGCACTCGATCTGTTTTGTTGTGCATACACGCGACGCCCTGTGATCGTGGCATCAATGCCATCTTGGCACAAATTTAATTTTATTATGATTTATTTTGGAGTTAAGATTGCTTACTTGATGAAATCACCGGGGAGTTGGCAAGGAAGTAGAGAAAATAGTGTAGAGCTGCCTATGAAATAATTCAAACTGGTTATGACCATTCATTCGGGCTAGAATCCACACGTGCTGCGTGATGGCTTGAAAGATGTCCAGTCGAGAGGGTGATTATCGCATACCTTAAGCCGGTAAATGGGATCATGGTGGGATTTATAACAAAAAGGAGGCAACGTGATAAGGTCTTTGAAGCTAGTGTATTGTGGGCCCTCTTATCTCCATGTCCATGGTTGGACCATGGAAGAAAGAGACATCTTTTTTCACCTGTTCATCCATTCACCCGCCACAAAAGGAAGGGATTCAACCAGCGACCTTTGATCACAATCCCTCTGCCGCAATCGATGATCGGCGAGCAAATCATTACTGATAGATTTTTTGAAAAACTCTATGTCCGAATATATTGCATTTGCAAATGTTCCGGCTGTCCCCGGTGTGTATTTGTTGTTTTCGTTATATAAGAAGTTAATGTACATCCTTATGCGTCAGCTTTATGGCGCCAGGTGAAAATAAGGGATTGAAAGTTTGATAAATTTGAACGGTGGATCCCGGGGGAGGGGGGTGGGGGCGTTTTGGATTTTGTGGGCACCCATGCTCGTTCCAGTGGTTCTGAAAGTGACCCAAACGGGACCAATTTTCAGGTAAAATATACGCGGCCCCTAATTGGACCAGCCTTGGTGAAAGGTGAAAGTATACTAGTTTCAGTGAAGATATTCACCTAACGGTACAGCATTTATATGACATCCTTACTGTGCTATTTTAACTAGATCCATAGTATTATCCCAGTATATACTCTCTTTGTAAAATTGTACTTTTAAGTATTACAACACATCCTTACCTGTATGCAAAATATTTTTGATTAATCGTGTAACAATTAATTTTTAACTGTTTACTCGCCACTTACTTCCCCATAATTACCTTTCATCATACTTGTTTTGCTCTATCTATGATGACAATACAAATTGATGTGAAGATTGACGGTAATTTGCAGTGAGATTAACGTGATCGCCTGGATGTGGACAGATTGGTGATGGTCCTCATCCTGAAATTATCATCAGACTCTCAACTTGCTGACAGTCCACTGCAATCAATATAGAAAAGTTGGGTTACGATGGTCAGGCTAATAAGTACCTGTAAACTCTTCCTCTCTGTATAGTATCATACGGATATTTTTTATAATATTAATAACTGAACTGAACTTGCGGGACCTGCTCTAATAGGTGAAAAAAGATACCCATTTAAACTAGCCAATATTATCAAGAAAAATGACACTTGTGCTACTGCAGAAAAAATAGAACTTAGGTCTTTTGCGAGATGTTTAGGTTTAATATCATGAACCAGTCACAATCAACACCTGGAAATTGTACCCCTAGCGGGACTAGAACTTGATTATCTGAATTTGATACCTATGGGCGCTAGCCCGTAATTTGCAGCTAACCCTCTTTTCATATGTTTTTGAGTAGTTTACTTCGCAGCATTAATCGCGTGCTGATTCCCGATGCCCCGGAATCTTTACGCAATGAAGAAACCAACCAACGAACTGCCGAATTTTCTCGGCGCGAAAATAGGATTGGATTATCCTAGGAAGGCCACTTGAGGAGAATACGAATAACAATTGCAATTACGGGGCCGCAGATAGATCGTTCAAATGCAGTGGGTCGATGTGCTTCCTCTTATTCTTTCTTCCATGGTTTGGACGAGGGTTAAATAGATGATATCTTTTGTAGTAAGTTAAGAAACCCAGATTGTGTTGAATTACGAAAGCCAATACTGGCCCCCCCATGCTAAGGAATTTTTTTACAACATAGTTATCAGTCCAATAAGTTCCCAAATATAGACGAGTGATTATGACCAGATCGTTCAATGCATTTTATAGGTACTTGGTACATAGACCCACTGAAGTTAATGGAAAGCATAATTTTGAAACTTTTCCTTTACGTTCCTGACACATGTTTTATCATTTTCAAAAGGCCTGTGTACCTTTATTGCGGTTAATGGCTGTGGACAATCAGACATATATCTCGTTAGAAAAATCTTCAGAATGTAATCGACATAATCGATAACCCAGAATGTAATCGACAGTGACTAATCTGTGTCCATCTATCCTCTTAGAGTAATGGTTTCGTTTCTTTAATTACATTGCAAAACTTTTGTTTTTGGAGTAGTAAATACCTAGTTTTTCCTCTTTATATAAATGAAGCTGCTTTGCAATTAGGTAGAAAACCGGAGGTTATAGCTTCCAAATGATTTTAATACCTTTTATCATTCAACTCATGTTGACAAGTTTTGTTAAGTTTTAAATGCCAAAGTTTAACCTTCGTCGTATAGGCAAGCCTGTTTTATGACACGTTTACCAAGATGTTCCACCACGGGATTCGTTTTAAAGCACCATGATAATGATTTTGATACCAGTGGTTGTATGGTCCTCCTCATTCCACCAGTCGGTTGCAAAGTAAGTACAATAAACCTAGTATGGTGTCTCAGTGACGTCATAAAAGTGGTTTTCCACTGAAAATAGGCGAAAGTACAAAAAAAGGTAGTAGGACTATCTGATTCTTGCCGTTTTCAACTCTAAAGGGATAGCAATGACTAATACATAAACATGCGTTTTTAGCGCCATTGTGCAGAGTAGTTTTTGTTTAAAAAAGTGCCATGAATCTTTCTTGTGTGGCAAACCCCCTCTCGCATTGTGATGGCATGCACTATGAGCTACATACGCTAATCACACTGAAGACAAAGTCATGAGCCTACAGTTATGCATTTACAGGAACTGACCCTTGTGTGTTCTGGGTATTAAAAATCATACCCAAAACCACCAGTGGACATATTTTTTTAATACACAAGTGAATGGAAATTACGACCTATGCCATGCGAATTGAAACTATCTTGGCTCATAGTGATGCCCTTAACCGGATACCCTTCACATTTATTATCTAAATGACCGGAAAGGCTGAGAAAATGATTACCCGAAAGGTTTTTACGAAAGCTTTTTGGCATTTCAGTGCACCGGAGGAGGCAAGTTCACGGGGTGGCAACCCACCGTAGGACGCGGGTTTTGTTAAAGCGCAATTTCTTTGTTTAATGAAATACTAAAAGGAACAGGTTAGTCTCGTTCATCAGATGGCATGGACGGGCCTAAATAGTTAGCCCAAGGTTGAAAATTCTCATTTATTGTGACAAAACATACTGAAACAAATAATATAAGGTGACACAATTTTGACACCTGACTTAGGCCTCTGACTGTGACAGTCTGCGTTCCGTGCACATTCGTTCATCACGCTGTTTGGTGCGCTTACGCGGTTGCGAATATGGCAGAGCTGCGAGCCCCTTAATAAGGATTCTGTTTCATTCTTCTATTCATTTCGATTTCAATAGGCACCTCCTCACTACTTTTATTTTTTACACGATAGTAATTTATCATTGGGAATACGGAGTAGAATAGCCTAGGGATAAAGGTTTGTTTTTAATCCCAAACATATTACATCTTTTTCTTATATTTGAATTGTATTGTAATACGTTGTAACGGACATTGCTGAATATCTTTATAATGCAGTCTCATGCGTGCTGGTAATCTTACGACGAATGTCTGAATAAAGTCTATTTGATAGCCACGATTTTAAAAATAATTGATTTGAACTTAATCATTATTTGAACTTAATCCCACTAATATGACTACTTTGCCATATGATATTATCTCGCGATAACACAAAATATCTCGGGATAAGATCTAGCTTTGGCCTTATTTTGGTACATCTCCTCATCATTATTTTACTACGTGTTTACGTTACATCTTTTTGTTAAAGTTGTCATTTTATGGTGGAAATAATTATATTGGGGGGGGGGGGGGGAATCTTGAAGATAATAAAATTATCTCGAGATAAGCTCTCCGAGATAATAAAAACTAAAGTCCATCTGGGATAAATCTCTGATATTCGGTTACTCTAAGAATAACCTATAGTTTTAGGAAGTTTAGTAATTAATTATACCAGACAACCGAAGAATTTGCCTTCTGACGTATGTCAAAATGGCGGTCAAATAGTGGTTTACCCCTGTAAATAACAGTGTTATTAACACTAGAGACTAGAGTCTAACATAGAACACCTAACCTTATTTTTTATTCATCTAAAAATATACCTCCCGGTGTGAAAAGAATCATATTGTCCGGCAGTATCATAGTCCGGGCTACATAGACAAACGTCATCAGCGTGAAACTAATTGGGGGGGGGGGAAAGATTCGGGTTTATGTTGGCATCCTCGGAAAAATTACACTCTATAATAATCCCAGTAAACATATCAACACCTGGCACAAAAGTATCTCGCATGTTTTTCGATCATATTGTGCCAAAGGCAGGAACCATTTGAAAAGTTTCCGAAATATACAGTTTTGTTGCCTAGGTTCTTGCTCTTTCATTTAATACCTGGCTTGTAAAACGCGTGCAGAAATGGCCTGAGATAGAACGCCCGAAAGAACGCAACCCCCAAACCAAAGTTGCAGTTTTTGGATTTTTGTCAATGGGCATTGCATGGTAACTGGAGCCACGAACACTTGTACCCACAATCGAATATTGCAAGTAGGCTTTCTCGCTTCATTCAGTCGGAAAAACCCTTTGGCAAAATCATACACACTCTTAATACGTTTTTGTAACCAACACAGTGACCATTGAAAAATCCAAAACTGCAACTTTTGGTTTGGGGGTTTTGCGTCCTTCGGGCGCTCTATCTCGCCATTTCTGCCCACTTTTTTACAAGCGAGGGTTGTTAAAAATGAAAGCGCAATACCTATGATCAAAATGTATATTTCGAAAACCTTTCAATTTCGTCTGACCTTGGCACAATACTAACGAAAAAAATGCAGAGATACTTTTTGTGGCCAGGTGTTATAGATTTCATGGTGTTAAAGGCTCATGATAACGGTCATTTTTCTGTCATAACGGTGCCGCAAGAACGGTTTACTATCTACTGCAAAAGGCCACACCCAATCCAAAACCATCATAAATACTAACCACACACAACTACGAAAAACCTGCGATCAACTGTGACTAATCAGGTCTTTGGGAAAGGATATTGAAGCAAAATGATTGTGCAGATATGAGCAGAATCCTGTCAACGTCGGGTAAAACGTTGTATTGCATGATCGCGCCGTAGTCCTCGTGTGCGTTTTGTAATACGTTCTAGTCGGACCTCGTGGAGTCAATAGGTTGGTAGGACACATAATTCATGAGATTGAGACTAAATTGAATAAACTATCGTTCTCAGCAGTCTAGGGTTTTGAAATGGTGCGAAAATTGAATTTTCAAATGCATTTATTCTCCAAATTTCTTCTAAAATTGCTTTAAAAATGATTCTTCCAGTGCCGTACTGGTAAAAATGCCCAATGAATCCATCAAGCGGTTTTGGAGGAATAATCCTGCAATTATAAATGCCGGATTTTAAGGGATTTTTTTTCCCATAGAACCCCAACATCGCCTGGCACCCTCCAAAATCCCAACTCTAAAAAGTATCAACCTCGGGTCCTTCCCCTCTGAATCTAATGTTGCGTGAAGGGTTAACTGAATCGATTACCCTACTTGTTGACTCACCATTCTTTCTTCCGTCGGAATGGTGAGCCCGAAGACTATAATCCCCCTCCTTCACAGCAAACCGGTAATAAAAAATAAATATTTCCACACAGCTACAATTACATACGTTACCTTAATAAATATATTGTATGTCTGTCACGCTTCTTGACAGTCGTTCGTGATTCGTGATTCCTGCTGAACGGTTTTGGGCAAATGCCCTCACCCACTCATTGTGAAGTTTTTGTATTTTTTGTGTTTTTTTTTTTCGTGTTTCTCTAAATGATTCTGTAAATTCAATCAATTACTATTTCCAAATTTGCACATCCTACTATTGAATTCGTAATGCCTCCAATTACCCTTAATCTTTTCATTTTACTTGCCTTTGTAATACGTTACGACTTATAATTGGCATTCTCATTGCGTGCTGGTAATTCCTTACGATGGTACAAGAAAAAACGTAATATTGATTCGAATTTTCCGGATAAAGTCTATTGATATCCACGATATAAAAATAAATGATTTGAAAAACGAAGTAATACCTTGACTTAATCACGCCAAATATTGCACGTGTTATTTGCTTACCATTTTGGTAATACAATGCCCCCCCAATTAACAAATACCATTTATTAAAAAAAAGACTCAAATATATTATGTTCCTCTATGTCGTCTTTCGTTCGCATAGTCGGGGACTGTGGAAATCCCGTGGGATTCAATGATTAAAGCATTCACACAACCATTTAGATCCATAAGTAGGTCCATAGAACGAAAAGTTTTGATGGAGAATTCCCCCCAGGGGTGGCATAGGCAGCCCTCTTGGTTTTAAAATGGCTGCTATTTTGTATATTGTCAAATCATAAGTCGAGTTGTGAATGTGTCTAGGAAGCTAGTTTTGGTGCCAAAACCTCATGTTAAACACCTACAAACTCTCTGGAAAGCATAATAAAGCAAGATTAGAGGAGGAACATCATTTAAGACTGCAGCCATTGTGTTTTCAAAATGGCCGCCAATTACCATATTATTGTACATTTTATCAGTAATGTTAGTGGTGAGTTTCATACAAATTTAATTATGGTGACACCGTCTCCATCTAACATTTTTATCCGTAAGTATTTCCTCAATTTGGTACCGTCGTATTAGTCAGGGGACGTGGAATCCCATGGTTTTCAAAATGATGGCTGCCATTTTTGTATATTTTCAAATCATAACTCGAGCTGTGAATGTGCTAGGAAGCTAGTTTTGGTGCAAAAAAAAAAAAAAACTTCATTTTAAACCCACACACTCTCTGGAAAGATAAAGCTAGATAGAAGAGACTTACGACTGCGCCATTTTGTTTTCAAAATGGCCGCAATTACATGGGGTTTTTATTATTGTACCTTTTTTTATTGTAATTTTCAGGAGTAATTTTAGGGGTGAGTTTCATATAAGTTCATTATTGTGACACAGTCTCCATTTACTAGTCAATATGTATATAAGATTTTCCGATTTGGTAAGAGTAAAAACATGAATTCTTCTTCACTCCTCTTGTATACTTGTATTTCAAAATGGCAGCTATTATGACTTTGTTACCACCCCTATCTTATAAAGATTGTTTGCCACCCCCATAGCTTATGATTTTTGAACCAGTGGGTACTATGGTCCTCTTCTTTCCATTGATACAAAATAAGTATGAACAAACCGAGTATGGCATCATTAACAATGTTAAATAAAATATGCAATCTGGAAAATTGTCACGTCATATTCCATAAAAATAGTGAAATAAGCACCATTTTGCACTAATAAACAGGTAGGAATTTGGATTTCATGCGGTTTTCAGCTTAAAAGTGAATTGACTAGTTTTACATTAACATAAAGTTGTAAGAGCGATAACTAATAAAGAAATTGTACCATAAAAGATGTACCATAAATTATCCTTGGTGGCAACCCCCGCCCCCCCACATACCCACACACACGACTCATTGATTTTGCGGCATAAAATACCTAACCCCGTGAAGGTGCTACCTTTACCACCAAAATGTAAAATTATGGAAAAAGAACGAGAAAACATTATAGAAAGCATTTTGGCTAAAGCTATGACTCGTTTTAAAAAAACGCAACTGGAAGCAAGTTTAACGGGCCAACTCTGCCACCCCCCCCCCCCATTGGATAAAATGAGGGCTACACAAGATAACAAACACTGTCACAATATCCATAAATAAACCCATAATCACCCGCTGAGAATTGTAGAGCAGTCCCTTTTTTGTATGAGTACATTAAAAGCTAAGATACATGTAGGGTAGTATGTGAGTGTTTATTAGAGCTGGATGTTGGAGTACATCTATTATGGTAATGAGGTGGTCCTTAAACTGCATTGTGTAGTTTTTAATTAAATTGGTATGATTTCCACAAATATGATTTAGTCAAGAACAAGCTCACTATTATAATTCAACTTGCAGGAGTCCTATAACAGACCAGATAGGCGGAATGTGCCCACAAAACCGCAAAGTAAGCCATATTTAACTTTCTTTAAAAGTTTACTTTGGAGTTGTTTAATTAATTGGTATGAGCCCCACAAAAATGGATTCATCATGAGCAAGCTCACCATCAATCCACTTCGTTTTTTTCTTTGTTTATCACAAACATGACAATGTTAAGGTTCTAAATCAGTGGCGTAAGCTACATGTTTGGGGCCCTGGACAAAACACCAAACCGGGCCCCTATGTCATTTTGCTTTTCATAGCAGTGGAATTTTGTAGGGTCCTTCATCATTTTCACTTTATTTTAAGCGTTTTCATTTTTTTAAACCATAGGCCACGCCTGGCTTATCATGCAAGCGGCCTATGTGCAAGACACAATGATAAAAGTATAGGCGGGTGCAAGACGAAGCGTGGCTACCCTAGTATGCTTGAATTCTGGCTCAAATTTGCAACATCATATTCTATTCGCACATTCAGCATCGCACCCCTCACCTATACAACACGCAACCGACAAAAACACAAAGACTTGAAGCACAACATTTTTATTAAGGGAACAATTGGAATCATTGCAACTTAAACCAAAGGATGTTTGCTAAAATGTTTTATTTCCCAGAACAAATAGAGTTGTAAAAAATGAAAGACTCTATACCTCTTAATTATTTTTATAACATCTTTTTGCGTTCTTCATCGAGATTTGCCCTAATTAAACGTAACTTTTTATAAATCCTAATGTAAAGTTTAGATTCAAAAATTAAGCTGTTCGAACGTACCTGGACCAACGAGATATCATTCAAACCGGCTATTTAAGACAAAATATTACTCAATAATACATCGAATACATGAATTGAATTCCAGAGCTTACATAATATCTTGATAAGTTTCAAAATTTAGGAAATATGTGTTAGAGTGACAGACTCTCTCTCTCTCTCTCCCTCCAATCTAGGGCCCAATTCCCCTTTTATGCAGAAACTAGTGTAGACTTTAAATAGACTGGTCCAATCGGTATAAACCCCTTTCCATTAAACCCATTTGGGGTTCATACTTTTCATGCAGACTGCATGGATTAGCCTATAAGAGGATCAAACAAAGGATTACAAGGACTGCACAGCTTTATTCCGTAAAAAATCCTTACTCTAGTCTAACTCATGAATATTTAAAGCCATACACCCCAAGGTTGGTATTTGAAGAAATTAAATAGAGCTCATTTACCCTTGAAATCTAGGGCTAAAGGATTTTTGGTTTGGATGTTATAAGCGGAAATGTGCCTCATTTCGGTCGACCGATATTAATACCTTTTACACAAAGCTCTTGTTGTGAAGTTACAACATCACGTTTTTAACTCTCACATCAAAATGGAATTAAATATCGGCGTGAAACTTTACAGATGGGGAATTTGGGAGTAAGGTCCCACTTCTATCAAGATGAAAACTTTATATATTTAACGGGGGTCATCTCCCCTTTAATGTAAAGCATTCCAGGGCTGATGTGCATTATGTTCAACTCCGGAAAGGAGATGCTGCCAAATTTAAGAAAGCACAAGTCATCTTGGGGCCCATAACCTGTGTCAATGAATCCACCTAACGAAAGTATGCTTTAGTCTTCAGGGGCCCCTCCAGGTTTTTTTTCTCAAAGTCTTGTTTTCTCTAGAACTTTCGGGTCCCTTAATGTCCTCATTATTCTCGAAAACTAATGCTAAGCTTAATGAGTAATCATTCAGGTCCAAATTTGCCATTGGGTCAACTCTAGCCCAGAAGGGATCCACAATTTAAGTACAGAACAACAAACCACTGGCGGATCCCTAATAAGGGACACGAACCAGTGTATTATGATTTGGTACTAGGGGCCCTGGAAAATGGCCCATATAATTTTGAAATGCAGACTTGCCTACAGTGACATCATAGGCCTCTCGCTTATCGGTATCATGCAGGCTAGAAGGCCCCTGATTAATATACAAATCGTGATGCATTAGCCCCTGTTTTGAAATTTGCAAATCTATCATTTTTTCTCCCTCCCTCCCTCCTTTCCCTTTCTTTTTTCTTTCTTTTTCTCTCTTTCTCCCTCCCTTCTCTCCTTTTTCTAAAATCTCTTGGGGCCCCTAACCTCTCGGGGCCCGTGGACTTTGTCCACCCTATCCCTATGGTAGCTACGCCCCTGTCTATTCTTTACCGTTGTAGGTGGACTATGAGTCTGGCAGACTATAAAAACTTCTACACCGGCACTTAGAATAGATGTACGAGTAAAGCTACCTGCCTGACCGTGTTGATATCGCTGACTTGTGGAAGCCAAATGCACCATAGCATTCAAGTCTAAATGCCCTATGAATACCTAGTATTGAAATAAAATTACACAAAAAAAAATGACTTTTACATTGTCAAAAATGGCAGCCATTTTGAAATACTAATTATACAAGATGGAAAGGAAGAATTACTATTTACTCTCAACAAATCCAAACATCTTTATATACACCTTGACTAGTTTAATGGAGACTGTGCCACTAACAATTAATTTGTATGAAAAACTCACCACTAAAATTTGCTGAAAATGTACCAATAAAACATGGTAATTGGCAGCCATTTTGAAAAACAAAATGGCTGCCGGTCTTAATGTTCATCTTATCCTTCCAGGGGTTTAACATACAAGTTTCGGCACCAAAACTAGCGTCCTAGCACATTCACAACTTGAGTATGTTGAAAATATACCAAAATGGCGGCCATTTTGAAAAACAAGATGGCTGCCATCTGCCACCCCTGGGAATTCTCCATCAAAGTTTTCTTGTTCTCTGGGACCTACTCAAGGTGTCTAAATAGGTGTGATGCTTTAATCATTTAAATCCCACGGGACTTCATATCAAACCGCAATCCCCCTAACTAGCATGCAAATTGTTAAGAATAAAATAATGACTATTTTACGGATGGTCGAAGAAATTTTACTATGAGTGATTGATTTTCACCAATAGTTTTAGAAGCGATATAACAGAAATTTGAACTTTAATGGATGTATATAGATCTTTCTTACGAACCAACGCAATGTTTTGATTAGCAGGCACTGACATAATTATTTTGAAGAACCGGTGTGAAACAGATATTAAACGAGTGTACCATCGACGCAAAAAAAAAATAAAAATGAAAACAAAATTAAAAAAATGATGCAATGTGTGTGGACACGATAAGACGAACTCAAACAAAAGTAATAAAATTGGATCATTTGTGTTTGGTTGTGGATTGGGATTAGGAAACGGGGGCTTGGCACCCCCATAAGTTATGATGGTGGGGGGGGGGGTGGCTCGATACACCTGAACCCCCCCCAATCCATTATTTTAACACTTTTAACCAAAACATTCAAATTCCAAGCTTCCCCCTCCAGCAAATCCTTGTTCAGCGCTCCGGCCCTTCGCGAAGGCCAGCGGGGGCCCCAATCCTGAAAATTTCCTAAGCCAATGTTCATCACAGAAAAAGTAAAGCTTTTTGTGAATGTCTTGTTTGGCCACCCGTGACGTCATTGTCCCCTAACTCACTGAAAAAGAAACGAGTAATGAATGTGGCGAGGTAGTGTCGTCAGGGCGGCGTTCTCTGATGGTGCACTGCACAATTGTCATTACATTGGATCAATAAACCAGGTTGTGCAAGAAGCCATTTTTCGGACCCATGCCCAGGCTAATGCCTCAAATTGTGTTATACCAACGTCCCCCTTTCTTTTTTAATATTAGGGAACTCAACAGAATTCAAGGCTGCCAATTCTTATTTTCCCCAAAAACAAAATCAAATATAGCACTTTATTTCAATTCACCACGGGACACTTAAAATGGGAATAATTTTGAGCTAATTAATCTGTATCAACATCCATTTTGTCAATGTAACTCCTAAAGCACTTTAAATACTTGCCCCAGATATATAGCTGACAATTTATAGACCAATCATTCTCAGAGTACATCTGTGTATAATATGTATGTATATGTGTGTTATTGGCATGTTGTTAATCAACCCAAGGTCTAGGAAGATGGCTGCATTATGCAGCAGTAGAGTTATTCACAAAATCCCGGCAATATTGATAGAGTAGTTATTCTAATTTCATAGGCCCTCTATTGGGAAATAATCTTTATAAGGAAACCTTCTTGTGTAGTTACGACTTCGTCACCCAACGGTTTTTCTACTAAATGCGACCGTCCGGGGGGGGGGGGGGTACCAACCCACCCCCGATTTTTCGTAAATAAGGGACAAACATCATCTTGTTTGGTATATCACATGTGTAGCTACACATGTCTTTTCTTCAAATAAAGTACAAACATATAACGTTTTTAATTATGACGTCATAGTGACGTCATAACTGTGAGTTTATATAATAGAAAGTAATACACAATATCTAAAAAATAAGAATGATATACAAATATTGTCAGTATTTGCTTATAGTAGCATCATAATTAACAAGTACCATTTTGGCCATTTTACACATAAGGTCTAAGCAGGTGGCAACCACCCCCCCCCCCCCCAAGCAGGTGGCAACCACACCTTCCGACTTTGACGGAACCCCATAGTGGTACCTCCATTTTTTTCGCTAAAATGACCGCCAAGGATGAACTTACAATTAATAAAATTATAAATTTGTATTTTTATCCCAATTGGGCGTTTTTGGGTTTTTGGGGGATTGGGGGGGGAGAAGGGGTTCCGATGCATTTTCTGACGGGGAAATTTGGGGCCTTTTCCATAGACACTGTACTAACGGTCAGTTTATTCGAGGCAGACGGGGAGGGGGAAATTCTGAGCTGGGGAGCACTCGCCCCTCCCTGCCACTGCTCCTGTTAAACCAAGGATACCACCCATTCCCCTGGACAATCACTGTACTACAGCAACGGGTATAACAGGTAGGATCAACATAAGATTGTAATTATTGTAAAAAAAATAAAAAAAATAAAAAAAATAGGTTTAGAAGTTGGGGGGGGGGGGGGTAAGAAGGTAAGGGTATGCGGTGGTTATTATGAACCACTCGTTTCACACAGATATTGAGAAATGAAGTCAGCTTTTTCAGTAAGCTAGGGGGACAAATTGTGACGTCAAAGAGGCTTCAAATAAGATATACTGCCGCTTCCATTTCATCGCCCAATCCCAACAACAGCAAATATCACATTTTGTGTGAACAGTCTTATCTGAGAAATATGGGGATGGGACAATTTGTGTGGTACGACTTTTTGTGGCACGACTCTTGTGGTACGACTTTTTTTGCTGAGTTTTCCGAGCCGAGTTAACTTTTAGACCGAGTTAAAGGTGCTTGTTTCGATTCGCCTCTGGGACCCCCCTGATTTACCCGGAAGTAGTATAATTTTAATATCAATGAAAGCCCGTATTTTTGATTCCGTGCACGACTCCTACAAACGCTTCGCGCTTTTGAGGGTAGACACATTTCCCGCTTAGTTTAAGTAATTACCGCCTTGTTATGCTCGATGTTGGCTCGTTGAGCCAACACTTCAATGAAACCAAATATGATTCATTCAAAAAAGATGTTCATTAACCGTAGTTGAGTGATGGAAATGTGCCAAAATCCTCCATTTTCGCTCGTTGAGTCGACACATATTCGCTAGTTTAAGTAATTACGGCCTTGTTATGTTGATGTTTGCCTCACCGAGCCAACACTTTCAATGGAACCAAATGGTGATTCATTCAAAAAAGATGTTCATAACCGTAATGAGTGATAACTGCGCCAAAATGCCTCCATAATGCATATATAGTGCGTTCTTTACCAAATATGGCTATTCCCAGTCTGAGATAATTAAGATATTCACCGTTACTACCCCTGAAAGCGCCTATACCTCGTGCAATTCCATGGGTTAGCATAAGAGGGTTGTAGCGTAAATCAATTGAAGCGCCTAGGCCAATCGGCAGTGTTTCATCGCAAGTAGATAAAATTTCCAACATTTTCATATTACTTCACCCAAATCGAAGTTAGTTTCAAGTTATTTGATCTTCAATATTGGATACAAGATGGCGGCAGTGGTTTTGTACGAAAAAGAAAAAGGAGTAAATTTGTGGCAAATTAGAGAAAATGAGGCGAGTAATTCTTAGAATCACTGTTGAGTGCTGTTGTTTTGGTGTGTGAGTGATACGAGACATTCACATTGTGACAGGGTTACACTAATTGTACACCGTTTTTGTGTCAAGTTTGGGGCAATTTTTCGGGAACATTTGTGAAATGGAGACAGAAGCACCCAAAGACGTCGAATTAGGGCCCTGGCATCTGATGGATTTGAGATGCCATCCCAAATGATGGGCAAATTTCTGACGTAAAGCGTATGTATGTTAGGTCCATGAGAATGAAAGTTCGATTTGTGTCAATCATTTTGGTAGACGTTTCATATAGAAGGCCCATGGATACAAATGATGTATTTACAATTGATCCGTCATGCGCTATATGACGGGGGGAGCCCTCCTACCCCCACCCCTTCCTTCTCCCCCCTCCCCTTTCTTAGTAGCGCTTGACGGAAGAATGCACAATTACCCTCATTTGCATCAATGGTACTTCTATATAAAACGTCCTACCAAAATTTGGTGTAGTGAAGCCCTGAACGAATGTTCATTGGTAGGCACATACTACTACTAGTCCACATTATATGTGTCCGTCCGTATGTATGTGCAGTCCGTTGATCGGTTATCTTTTTTTAAATGCTCTGCAGGCAGGTAAAAACGCTATCCCCGATTTACTTCAAACTGATAGGATGATAGAGTGCGGTGCCAGAAATATTATGTGTACGTTTTGTGGCGCAATTATTTGAATATGCATTGATTGTGTTCGCATGAACGAATGTTCATGAGGCACTACTATCCCCCCCCAAATTCCTGTGTGTCCGTATGTCCTCCGTATGTCCGCCCGCATGACTCGGTTAACCTTAATTTTTTTTAAAATGATCTGCAGGCTAAACGCTATCCCCGATTTACTTCAACTTGAATAGGATGATAGAGTGAGGTCCCGCAATATTATGTGTAGCTTGTGGCTGCATTATTTGATATGCATTTATGGTCGCCTGAACGAATGTTCATGAGGCACATATAGTAAAATTCTGTGTGTCCCGTCTGTCCATGTATGTCCGTCCGATGGACTCGGTAACTTTTTTTTTAAAATGATCTGCAGGCTAACGCTATCCCCGATTACTTCAATTGATAGGTGATAGAGTGAGGTGGCCGCAAGTATTATGTGTAGCTTTGGACTGCATTATTTGCATATGCATTGATTGTGGCGCCAGAACGAAGTTCATGAGGCACATCCTAGTCCAAATTCTGTGTTGTCCGTATGTCCATCCGTATGTCCGTCCGCATGACTCGGTTAACCTTTTTTTTTAAATGAATTGCAGGCTAAACGCGATCCCCGATTTACTCAATTGATAGGATGAAGAGTTGAGGTGCCGCAATATTAAGTCTAGCTTTTGGCTGCATTATTGCAGTTCGTGAATTTTAATTAGCTTATTTGCATATTTGCAGAATTCGTTAACATTTTTTGAATGCTCTGATGGGGTATAAACGCTAATCCCGAGTTACTTCAAACTTGGTAGAATGATAAGAGTGAGGTGCCGCAATATTTAGTGTAGCTTTTGGCTGCATATTTGTATATCATGAATATTAATTAGCTTATTTGGCCCGTCAAAATGACATCCATTCAACCAAGGTTTGTGTGCAAGTTATATGGAGTTCCGTAAGGTGTATAATGATGTAAACTTGGTGGAAGGAAGCGGGTTAAAGCGTTTCTTGAACCTGATTAGGTGTTGGGCATATTTCGAGCAAATACATATGCAAAGAGCTAATTGATATGCAAAATACAGCATAATCACTATATTTTAAAACGTACATCACACAAAATCCTTCAGCCACAAAACCTATTATGGTGCGCATCTCTGTGCCATTTGCAAGTTTCCTGATACAGTGGCCTTAGGTATGCCAAAGAGGCTAATTAAATATGCATAATTGCTGTATCGATAAAATGGAATCGGATATGCAATAATCCTTTGCTTACATGAAAAAACTACATACCATAAATCTTGTGTGTGGAATCATATGGAGGGGAAGGGTGGGGTGTTGGGGAGGGTGCAGGGTGGGGTGTAAGTGTCGAGGTGGGGTACGTCGGGAGGGGTCGGGGTGGTGTGCACTGGGTAGGGTCGGGGTGGTGTCGTCGGAAGGGTGGGGTGCATCGGCGAGGGGCAGTTGACCTCATGTGACCTTATGACCCTTGGTGACCCCCGGACCTTAATGACCCCATGTGACCTTTGTGAACCCTATGCTACCTCAATGACCCCAGTGACCTTGGTGACCCCTTGACCTTGGTACCCCATGTGACCTTGGTGACCCCCTGTGACCATTGGTGACCCCATGTGACCTTGGTGACCCCTGTAAAAACATTTAAAAGAAACGAAAAACAATAGTGTGACGGTCGTAAATGGCCGGAAGCGGTGATGAGGGTGCTTCACCGCGTGAATACACCAGGTAAAGCCAGGGAATCCCCGTATCCTGTGAAACCAAGGTGCGCAAAATCAAAAAGTCTGATCAATACGAAAAATACAATAGCGAAAAGCATCTCCAAAATAACAGACCATTCCACATTACAAATTACAGGACCGTTCTTTATTTTTAAAGGGCCTGCATCAGTTACCAATTAGCCTGATTGTACGGCCCCCCCCACTGCTTTTCATGCGTGGGGGGTTTGAGGTTGCCGAAATTTGTAAAAAGGGGGGGGTAAGTTTTTTTGTCCTAAAAAGGGTGGGTTCTAATAAGCGTGGGGGAAAAATATAAAGGGTGTGGGTTGAAACAGAAAATGTTAAAAAACTTCACATGAAGTGAAATTGGATAATTCCATAAAAAAAAAATGTGAAAACGATGGATAAAAATACGGATAATGAGTTGAATTTTGCCAACAATCGTACCCTACACCCCGTAAAAAATATCGATTCCCCCAATCCATTCAGGATGTCATCAGCCCAGCACAATAGTTGCATTGTTGTGGAGTCAATGTAATCTGAATTTCTGAACTAAACAAATATCAACAAGTGGCTGCCGACCGGTCGAAAATTGACGAACCATGGCTACTTTAACGGCTCGTGGACCGAAGGGTTTTTTAACATTTACTAAGCTAGGCAATAAATTTTAGTCGATTTCCACCCGTTCATCGGATCGGAGGGAAATAACAAAATTCTGGTCGGTATCGGTTGTTGAATTTGGCATCGTACACACTCCATGCAATCCCCGCAACTGGCGTGAATTATGGATATTCTACAAAGTCTGGTTTCCGACAACGTTTTAACTCCCGACTTCGGATGGCACAGCAGTTAATATTTTTTATATTAACCATTAACTGATATATATGCTCTGTCTTAGTGCTACCAAATTAACTCAAGTGTGCAGAGGGATAGGTCTAGGGTGATGAACTTGTTATCATGTTATTTTTTTCTGTTTGCCTTTTTTGTATTGCTCCATCATGGCTTGTATCAACTAATATTCTCACTGATAGTTCTTTAATTGGGGGCTGTAAGACTCAAGAGGGCTAGAGCGTAGTCAATTTTTTCAGGAAAGTTTTTATCTCAAGTTAAAAAGCTCCATCTCATGATGCAAGTGGGTGAGTAGGTGGCTGGGTTCCAAGTTATGAGCCTTTTAAGTTGACTTTTACTTTGATTTCATGAATTTCTTTTTAAAAAAATCTCTGATGAACTTAGTTCCTACTGGCGGTTCCCTAAACGGGGGCTGTCAGACAGCGGAGCTCTGTCAATTTTTTTTCATGAAAGCTTCATTTTAAAGAGCTCTATCTCATGATGCAGTTCATAAGTATGTAGGTGGCTTCGTTTTGTAGTTACGGACCTTTAAAGTTGACTTTTACTTCAACATTTTGGGTATCGCTAACTGAATTTGTTGTACATTTTTCCTGTAATACTGTCACTATCACTGACACAATTTTATTTTATTACAATGGACATGTATGACAAATAATTATTGGATATTTTAATCATGTATGATGCAATATACAAGATAGTATATTCATTAGCCATTCCCTTCAGGGTCATCCCAAACCGGGCTGCAAAGTACCACCGGTCACAACCCACCAAACCACAGGTTGCACGAATCCACACGGGCGGTGACCGCTCTTGTTCTCATTATCGTCCTGAAATTTCAGCTTCCAAATCCACTTCTTTGCAAAGATATAAACGAAAAACCGCCGTTTTAGTGGTTAACCATCAATATTAGCACAGCAGTGAATAGGGCCTTGCAATGTGCATTATCGCTTCTATTATCAAAACCGCAAGTTCGTTTCCCACGATACTTGATGGTAAGTGTATGCAGGTGCCAAGCTCTCATATCAAGTACAGAACACGATACACATAAATCGGAACACCCACCTTTAACAATGGCATGAGTTTCATACCTCTGGCTGTTTTAGAGGACGCAGGGGTGTTCTAAAGTAAATATGGCATATCGCACGCGCGCGTCTGGCTGTGTAAGAGGACGAAGGGGTTGTGTTTAAGTAAATACGCATTCGCACGCGCGCGTCTGGCTGTTTTAGAGGACGCAGGGGTGTTCTAAAGTAAATACGCATACGCACGCGCGCGTCTGGCTGTTTTAGAGGACGCAGGAGTGTTCTAAAGTAAATACGCATGCGCACGCGCGCGTCTGGCTGTTTTAGAGGACGCAGGGGTGTTCTAAAGTAAATACGCATACGGGTGAAAAGGGTCTTTTTTTCTGGATGGACAGATTACGCGTGTTACCTGTTTAGGGGTCTAAAAAGCTGATTTTCAAGAAAAGCGTGTGTATTTTTTTTGAAAAAGTTCCATCCCCAACCTGTTTAGGGGTCGCAATTTTGATCAAGTTTTTTTTGGTGGTTTTTTTTGTCGTTGTTGTTTGTTTTAACAATCTATATATAAGGCATTTTTCATTAAAGTGCAAAACCTGTTTAGACTCTGAACCGTTGTTCACGCATGGTACATTTAAAATCTTAGGTGCCCCCTACCCCAATGGATACCCTGACATACCTGGACCATTCATCATAGGCCTTGTATTGAATTCTTTGTAACCAAAAAATAATTAACACAGATACACCGCAAACAGAAAATAGCATGTTGTTATCCCTTTTCTAGAAACAATCAAAAGATTTGATGGCTTTTCGAATTTTTTGTTTGTATTCGTCCAGGACCGGCGTAGAACCCCGCTTACAATTCATCCGCAAGAGATTGTGAGACTTGATTTGAGTTGTGGACTCATGTACCTTAAGAAATCACACATGGTTGGCTTTTCGAACCGGGGGCCCGCGAATTCCGAACATCCAAGATGGCCGCCGGTAGCCTTTTAAAAATATAAATTTTTATTTTGATACCTAAAAGTATGTGTAATACCGTTTTAGGGGTTTTGGGGTGCTAGGAATCATTTCTGACATGTTTTACATTAGAGGTCCATGTTACATGGTATGGATTTGGAATTCCAGGATGGCCGCCGGCAGTCATATGTGAAAGTACATATTTTGAGTGACCTTAACCTAGTATATGGTTAATAGCTCGTGTTAGGGGTTTGCGGTGCTGGGAATTCATTTCTGACATCATTTTTATCATTAGAAGTCCGGTTACGGATTTGGAATTCCAACATGGCCGCCGGCCGGTCATATGTAAAGTCCACATTTGGAAAGACTCATCCTAGAATATGTGTAATACCTCGTTGTAGCTGGTTGTAGGTATAGGAAATCCATGATTTGACACCATTTTTATGAGTAGAGACACCATAGTTAGGGTCAAGGAATTCAATGAAACCTGATAAACAATGCTGACCATTTAGGTTGTTGCAGCCAACTTGAATTTCAAATGGCCGCCACCATTAACTACTTTTGCCATATCTGGTCCCGGATTCCTCGAGGCCAAAATTCTGGTGTCTGACTACACCCATGTTTTTAGGGTAAAGGAATTCATGACACCATTGATAACAAGGCTGGACCATAATGTGGGGGGGGGGCGGGGGCCAGCAATCTTGGAATTGTCAAAATGGCTGCCAAGAAAATGGATTATATTACATACAGTCGCCTTGTCATAGAAGCATTGATTCTGGTGTCTATACTCATGTTTACAGGTCAAGGAATCCAAAAAGATCAAAGGTACTTTACTGGGTTATTTGTTTGTGGCAAGCCATTGGTTATTTGGTTGAACTAATTCCCTCCATTGGAGATCGGAGACCACGTAAGAAATATACATGTCAGAATTGAACAAAAGTCCAGTCATTTGGTACATGTGATGTGTGTTGATGGATTTGACTCTTTAGAAGAGACATTTATGGACAAAAACACAATTAGTGAACCTAGTTGGTCAGTGAACAAATGTGGTGGTGACAGGAATTGACAGTGTCATTTGTAATGGACATAGTGGTGGTGGACACTGTATTTACCAATGGTTATGAAAGGCATCTATGAATAAGTGACAATATCGGATAGGGCACACTTTTTTAGTCCGTATGTACACTATATCTGGCGTAAGTTGAGATTTTAAGTGACGTGGTTGGCTGATGGGTCATAAGTGTCATATTGAACGTGACATAGATGATGGTATATAATTGGCAGTGATATGCTGTGTCATAATGACGTGACATAGCCGATGGTGTCAGCGTTGTCAGTGTCATAATTGGAAGTAACATAGCTGCCGGTGTCATAATTGGCGGTGTCAGAATGGCGGTGGCCCTAATGAAAGTAACATAGCTGATGGGGTAATAATTCGCAGTGTCATAATTGGAAATGTAATTTTTCTTGGTGACATGGTTGGATCATGCATCATCAGAGTCACCGCTGTCTTCGTTCTCTGATGAAACAGGTGGATAGTCCTGATCATCTGAATCGTCGTCACCCGCATCACTTGTATCAAGGTCTTCTTATTCATTTGCAAGAGCTTCGGAGAAGAATCGACAATCAAACCACAGTGGTCTAAATGCCCAGATTTTAGTGTCATCCATGTCCATCAGTTGGAGATGGAACGTCTTCAACCTACAACGGAGTAGCTGCCAGTCTCCCATATAGCAACCGGATAGTTCACTCTACGGCAGTAGGTTGTCGTAATGTGCACGACATGGTGGTAAAGTGGCAAGGTGAACATTGCAGTCGAGGTGCAATATACCATCATCACAACATTTTTTTTCTCCTTGATGAGAGTGTACCTGATGCTGTCAAAACACTCTCTTGAATATTGGTACGTACGCCAGGACAGCGATATATGTTTTCATTCTCAACATTCATTCTCTTGCACCATCACTATACGGTGACACAACAGGAAACAAAAGAATTCATCAATCTAACAGAAATGCGTCTTGACTTAGGAGTAGTTGATGGCGGTTGCCCTACATGCCTCACCATGTGATACAACTAGTGCCTTCAAGGTGATAGTAAAGGTGGCAACTACAAATGATGCAGAAGCTTCCAAAGTTTCCATTCCATCCTAGCAGACCTAGGGAAGTGCATGCGGAGGGCACTAAGGAATTGTTTGTGATTTCGAAGAATTTCCATTTGCAATCTATGGTCGACCGAGGTTCAAGAGTGTTGACAGCCTCAGGTTCACTCTCATCATGGAGAAATGTTGTGATGCGGTATGTGGCACCTCGGCCTGTTGTGCAGCATTGCAACAACACATCCGTAGAATGAACTATCAGGTTGCTAATATGGAGACTAGCAGATACACCCGTTGTAGACATTCCCTCTCCAACCGATGGACATGGATGGAAACTATTACTATTGGCACTTAGAACCATTATGGGTTGATGCCCCGATTCTTTTCGAAGCTCTGCGATGAAGAAGAGAGACTTGATAAAGTGATTGGATGACGATGATTCAGACGATCAGGATCTCTCCACCTGTTTAGGTCAGAGAATGAAGACGTCGATGGGACTCTGATGAGCGTCTGATACAAATACTGTCACCACAGACAAAAATGAACATTTCCAATTATAAAGACAATGCCAATTTATGACACCATCAGATATGTCACTTCCAATTATGACACGGCCAACGCTGACAACCATCAGCTATGCCCCTCCAATTATGACAAACATCGCAATGTCACTGCCAAGTATGAACCTCGCCAACCATGTCCACTTAAAATCTCAACTTAGGCCAGATCTAGTGTACATAAGGACTATGAATACACGTCCGCTATCGATATTGTCAGCTTATACGTCATAGATGCGTTTCAAGGATCATTGCTAAATACATGTGTCACACATAACAATGTCAGTACCAATGACACTGCAAACTCTGTCACTGCCACATTTGTTCACTACCAACATGTTACTAATGTGTTTGGCCATGAATGGCACTTCTAAATATGTCAAATCCGCCCAACTACATGACAAATTAATGACTTTTGTTCAATTGACACTATTATTTCATCCTGGTGCTCCTATCTCAAAAGGAGGAATTACGTTCAACCAAACGACCAATGGCTGCCACAAAACAAAGACCCCAGTAAAGTTACCTTTGATCCTTTTGGATTCCTTGACCCTTGCAACATGGGTATAGACACCAGAATAGCTTCCACCTCTCTCAAAGGCGAATGTAGGTAATATAATCCAGTTTTGGCGGCCATTATGAAATTCAAGATTGCTGGCGCAAAAATGAATGGTTACAGCATTGTTATCAATGGTGTCATTGAATATTTTGACCCTAAAAACGGGTGTAGACACCAAGAATTTGCCTTACGAATCTCAGGGCCAAGAATATAGGCATAAAGTAGTTTAACTGGTGGAGGTCATTTGAAATTCAAGATGGCTGCAACATTTAAATGCGTTCTGCATTGTTATGAATGTTCTCATTGAATTCCTTGACCTAAACTTGGGTTCTCACTCATAAAAATGGGTAAATATCGGATTTCCTGCATAATAATAGCATTAATAAAGAGAAAAAGGGGAGTGACCAAAAAATATTATAGTTATGGATACAGATTTTCATAAATGCTGAGAATTTAATAAATATGACAGCCGGCGGAAATTAGGAATTCCAAATCCAGACCATGTAACATGGACTTCTAATGATATAAACGATGTCCAAGTAAAGGAATTCACAGCAACTAACAACACGACCCATAACGAAGGTTAAACAGAAATTATACTAGGTTAATTCATCCAAATGTGTACTTGTCATAGGACCTGCCGGCGGTCATCTGGGATTCCAAATCCAGACCATGTAAATTGGACCTCTAATGATAAAAAAAGATGTCAGAAATGAATTCCCAGCACTCCAAAACCCCTAAAACGAGGTATTACACATACTTTTAGGCATTAAAAATTAAACTTTATTTTAAATGGCTACCGGCGGCCATCTTGGATTTTCGGAATCGCCGCCGGTTTCGAAAAAGGCACCGGTGTGATTATTAAAGGTGTAAATGGTCCAACAACTCAAATCAAAGTCTCAGAATCTCGTGCGGATGAATTGTAAGCGGGGTTCTAAGCAGGTCCTGGACTATATGAGTGGTTTTTCAAAATCTTTATTTAAAGATGGTAAAGTGGTTTTTAGTAGAATAAGATGTTCATCATCGTTGAAACTTTGTAGTGATTGTTTGATTTATTAAAAGCTATTTAGATTAGAATACTATAGATAGAATCCATAGGACTAGAGTAATAATAAATGAATGCCTCGTGTTGAAGAACTTAAAGGGAAAGTATTTGTAACCGCATAACATAATGATGTATAAGAATAATGTTAATAAAGATGTTACTTGATTTGATAGTAGCAATTTTCTTGCCGTGTTTGTAATATATTATGCCACGTCACATGTCGACCCATGTTATACCCTTAAAAGAGTTAAAGGTATGTTTAATTTTTCCATAATCGTATGATAGTATTTTTCTACCCCGTCGTCATCTTACCACCACATACTCAATTTTTGGTGTCGCAATCATAGCTACTTTTCACCCAAGAGTTATATTCCAAAGATGTTGCAAACATTTTGCAGGAATAGTCACAACAATGTACCACGATTGCTCTCCGAAGAAATAAACCAAAACTAACAGCTTGTATCAATGAAAAACACAAAAAAATTTTTTACTTTTTTTAAAAAAAAAACCAAAAAAAAAAAAACCTCTTTTTGTGCCAATTGTTAATTATACAGAGATTTAGTATTTATATTATTTTTTAAAAAATAAATTTTATGTACAACCTAAGTTTAGTACAAGACCAGTAGAGTGCTGCACGCTGACAGCCGGCAGAGACAGTCCTATCCTTTCCTTGTCTCGGAAAGCATGCTGTTTTACGAAATTAATGGAAAGTTTGTTAATCTTTCACGTCACCATATGTAGGGGAGTCAATTCTGCTGCTTATACGCACATTTTTTTTGGGGATTTTGTTTTTTTTTTTTTTTTTTTTGTTTTTTTTTTTTTTTTTTTTTAATTTTTTAGGTTTTTTCTTTTTTTAATTTGTTCTTTTTTGGTTGTTTTTGTGTTTTTGGGGACCATCTTGGTGTACACACTTTTCACTTTTCACAATTTTTAATGGCCACGCGTTAACGATTCAGACATACCCAAATTTGCACATTATTTAGCCACAATATAGTGTACTTTATGGAATCATAGGGCGATTTTTTTATTTGTTTTAATTTTTTGGTATTTTTTTTATAAGAATGATGGGTCAAATTTCCGATTTTCCCATTGACTTACACAGTCATTAATGACTTTTGAAACAATTTTAAACCAAAACTGTCAAAGTTTGACTTAATTGTCCAATGGTTTAGATGGTCCTAAAGTTCCTATCATATTATTACCATCATGTAGCCAGACATTCGTACTAATATCTAAATAGGGGCGATTTTTCATAAATTAACAATTTCTGAGAAGCAATCCCGGATAATTCAAGTTTTTCGATAACTGACCAAAAAAATGCCACATTTGTCCAAAACAACGCGAAATTTGGGGATATTAAATGTGTAATTTCTCCACACTCCAATGTCCGATTTCCAAAATTCAACCATTTTGAAAAGCATTTGAGTGAGTCGCTTCAAATAAAATAACAATGGAATTTGAAAGGACAATTTCAAATTTTAGTGTTATAGCCCTATGCCTACTATGAGGAGCCTGAGATCCTCGGGTCACCTGACGATCCTCAGGGTGAAATATTGCGTCCTCTAAAACGGCCAGACTCGTCCTGCTCGTGTGCGTATGCGTATTTACTTTAGAACACCCCTCGTCCTCTAAACAGCCAACGCGCTGTGCGAGGCGTATTTACTTGAGAAACACCCCTGCGTCCTCTAAAATAGCCAGACGCC
The DNA here is from genome assembly GCA_023653785.1 of Ophioderma brevispina. NCBI lineage: Eukaryota > Metazoa > Echinodermata > Ophiuroidea > Amphilepidida > Ophiodermatidae > Ophioderma > Ophioderma brevispina. The sequence continues at coordinate 47,194 of JAMKCH010050134.1, forward strand.
GCGTCCTATGGTATTTACTTTAGATCACCCCTGCGTCCTCTAAAAGAGCCAGACGCGCGCGTGCTAATGCGTATTTACTTTAGAACACCCGCTCGTCCTCTAAAACAGCCAGACGCGCGCTTGCGTATGCTTATTTACTTTAGAACACCCCTGCGTCCTCTAAATCAGCCAGACGCGCGTGTGCGGATGCGTATTTACTTTTAGGAACACCCCTGCGTCCTCTTAAAGAGCCAACGCGCGTGTGCGTAATGCCCGTATGTACTTTATAACACCCTGCTCCTCTTAAACAGCCAGACGCGCGCGAGCGTATACGTAATTTACTTTAGAACACCCCTGCCGTCCTCTGAACAGCCGACGCGCCGTGCGTATGCGAATTTACTTTAGAACCCCCTAGCGTCCTCTAAATCAGCCAGACGCGCGTGTGCGTATGCTTATTTACTTAGAACACCCCTGCGTCCTCTAAATCAGCCAGACGCGCGTGTGCGTATGCGTATTTACTTAGAACACCCCTGCGTCCTCTTAAACAGCCAACGCGCGTGTGCCTATGCGTATTTACTTTAGATCACCCCTGCTTCCTCTAAAACAGCAGACGGCCCCCCCCCCCCCGCGTCGTGCGAATGCGTATTTACTTTAAGAACAACCCCTGCGTCCTCTACAACTCTCAGAACGCGCGCGTGCGTATGCGTATTTACTTTAGAACACCCCGGCGTCCTCTTAAACGCCGACTCGCGTGTGCGTATGCGTATTTACTTTAGAACACCCCTTCGTCTCTGAAACAGAGCCATACGCGCTGTGCGTATGCGTATGTACTTTAGAACACCCCTGCGTCCTCTGAAACCAGCCAGACGCGCGCGAGCGTATACGTATTTACTTTAGAACACCCCGGCGTCTTCTGAAACAGCCAGACGCGCGCGTGCGTATGCGTATTTACTTTAGAACACCCCTGCGTTCTCTGAAACTCCAGACTCGCGAGTGCCGTAATGCTGTATTTACTTTAGAACACCCTGCTTCCTCTTAACAGCCAGACCGCGTGTGAGTATGCTTATTTACTTAGAACACCCCTGCGTCCTCTGAAACAGCCAGACGCGAGCGAGCGTATGCGTATTTACTTTAACACCCCTGCGTCCTCTAAAACAGCAGAGGTATGAACTCAGGCCTTGTTAACTCGTCATAAAAGTTACTCGGCTCGGAAAAGTCCACAAAAAAAGTCGTACCACAAAAGCCGTGCCACACAAAGTCGTACCACAAATTGTCCCATCCCGACATTGCGCGAATTTTAGTTATGCGACATGCAGTAGTACATGCAATACGGCATAGCTACAGTATAGGCCATGCCCATGCACGGCCAGGGCCATGGCTACAGCAGGCAGAACGAAACAGCGAACGCTCGTCTCCTCCGTGGCTGTTTTTCTCGGAATTTGTAATCCCCGCCATTTATATAGCGAAATTTTTATTTCCCTCACATCCAATTCTTTTTTCACACACGCACGAACCAATGACGCAAAAAAAACATCTAAAAAAAAATCTAAAAAAAAATTCTAAAAAAAAAAAAAATAAAAAAATAAAAAAAAAAATAAAAAAATTCTAAAAAAAATTAAAAAAAAGTAAACAACCAATCTAAAAAAAATTAAAAAAATGTCTAAAAAAATTCTAAAAAAAATTAAAAAAATCGAAAATTTATTCTTTCATTTTTTATGTGTATTTTTTTTCATTGTATTTAGTTTTTTGTTGGCGTCGATGTCACCGTAGATTAGTTCCGACGTAGCCAAAATGTTCGGGAAAAGATCAGTCTATCTCTCCATGTGTATCCAGCTCATTCTTTTCCACACTTCTCTGTGTGGTTTGAATTTCTCTCACACCCTAAAACCCTTCCTTAGTCCATGGACATGTTTCACTACCTATGTTCTGGCTGGTAGTATGCACTGGTTGAAGAGTTTTCTTTTTAAGAAGGTTGGTAATGTTAATGTCTGTTAATATAGATTTGTGATTACTGAATGTTCGTTCTGATTGCTCTCTTCTCGTGATTTCCTGTGTTTGATCACCATCTGCTTAAATTTTCTGCCCCAGAAAAATATATTTTCAAACCTTGTGAACTTCAATCTTAATCTCCGTCTGTAAAGCAAAGCTGTTGAAACAGATGTTGATTTGGAATATTCATTTTTAGACCCACCTTCCTGCTCTCACAATCAAACAGTATCTTCTCCATCTCAACTGCTTCAATTTAGATGAGAAAGATGTCGTCTGCAAGGCGAAGATGGTTGGACTTTAGCCTTATTATGTTGATTCCTTGTTTTACAGTCCGAATTTCTGAAGATTTCTTCCAGAGCAGCTAGAAACAGCATAGGTGATTTGATTTGTACTGAGGTGGAAGTGGATCAGAGGAAGAAAGGACGAATTATCTAGATCAGGAGAAGTGGAAACAGGGCAACCCTCGATTTTTTTTTTTTTTTTGAAACTATTATTAAAATAGCATCCCCAGGACCCGATAACATCACGGCAGACGTGCCTAAAAATGTGAGAAAGACCATTCATTTAAGATTATTGCCAAAACTGTTCAAGTTTGGTCTCCAAAAGGCCCAAAAAAACCAAACATTAAGGAATTCGAAAATCATGAGAATCGCAAACTTTAATATCCTCAGAGCACGCAACAATGCATGGGGATCTTAAATAATATCCGATTTTTTAGTTATTATTGCCTACACGTAAACACTGAAGTACGTATTCTGCGGGCCTTTGCTACGACGAGCTGTTCTTAACACTTAAGTGCCTAAGGGGGGGGGGTTCCATAGTACCCAAGATTTGTTTTTCGGCGATATCTCACTCTCGTGAAAAAATATTTTCGAACTCTAATTTTTTGTAATGGTAAACTGATCAATGCGCTTCTTTCCATAAAAAAAATTACTAAAATTCTGCCCGTTAATGATGAGGATAATTCGCTTGGGTCCTAGGAACCCACCTAGGCAACCACGGGGAGTGTGATTTTAAAAATAAAAATGAGCAAACCCTGTTGCCAGAAATATTTTCTGCTTATGTATGTTCATATGCATGAAACAAAAATTAATTACATAATCAGAAAAAATAAATTTTTAACCCTTTATGTGCTGAAAAGAAGCGATTCCATCATCGAGTGACTGCGCGCCATTGCTGTACAGACCTATGTCAAAATAAGCGTGCACCCACAAAAAATACAAGAATGTAAAAAATGGTAATATTTGTGTTAAAGCATATGTAAATTGGTCTTCTAGAGCAGAAGATCAAGATATAACATCAAAATGATTGCAATGTGTATGCTGTGAAGCAGGGTCGCGGGAACTCATGTTACTTTTTGAGCGATTTTGACGAATTTCGAAAACAATGATTGCCCCTAATTTCCGGACGATAAACCGGAACTCATTTATAGTGCCACATTTGGCCGTGTCTTATGCCCCCTCAAAGGTGGTATGAGTTTTCATTTGAAAAGTCTCGGGAAAGTGGTTTCCTTGGGGGGGGGGGGGGCCATGGGACCCACCCCCCCTTAGGCACCAACGTGAGTGAAAACCACCTAGGCACTTAAGTGTTAATGACAATTATCATATACCGTAATCAGGTATTACACCTTCATACTAAACGCATGGTCTTTTTTGTGGTAATTCGACTTTAGTATCACGGCGTTTTGCAAGAGCGTTGCGGGAGGGAGGTCTGGTGGTAAAACGTATTCTCGGCGCGGTATGAACGTAAACAGGGTATTTCTAATCAGTCCTAGGGCTGGAATTGTTACTTTGAAACCAGATTTTATGCAAACACATTGTAAAAATTTAACATTGACCATCTGCTTGATTTATCACATTATTGGATGGAACATGTTCCTCCGTTATTTTTAGTAATTTGTACCCATTCGATTGGTAAACGTATTGGTTGCAAATTGGCGACAGCTCTCAGAGAACTCTTGCGAAACTTAATAATCCCACATTATCATATTTTGACTAAAGCGGGCACTGGCAATTTTCACAAAATATGAAATTTATTCATTCTATTCAAATGATAGTCCAGGGCCATGAAGAAGAACAGAGCTAATTTTTACACATAAAAATAACATACCCCCAAAACAGATAGGGACATTGATATGAGGAATAAAGACATCCCAGGTAAGTTGTAGACCAACTTTTAAGTTTTTCCATAACTTTGGGTATGTGTATATTACGTGAATATTTGGGACTCGTACTCACTGATATTAAAACCACAAAGGTTATAGACCGGTCAAACAGTGTGCATAGCGTGAGAAACATACATACGGAGTGCGTGTTCTTGTGTTAAAATACCATTTTCGTCGTCTGCTGAATTTAACGTCGCCGGCGACGTTAAATTCAAAAAATCGTTCAGTTTACCCATAAGGAAGCTGATTTGGTCTTAATCATTTCGGGTGAGGGCTTTTGTATATAAAAGCTTTACAACCATGCAAAAATATCGATTTTGAAAAATCTTGAGGGCGCACTATTTTTCAAATGTGCCAGTGTCTCTTTAATAAGTAGGGCATAATAGAGGCTGATAAAAATGCAACGTAATCTGTGATGTGCGCTCTTGTGTATCGAGCAGGGACACATTAAAAAAAAAACGGATTTAGGCTGGCGACATGGCGATAAGCAAGAGTTATGCATCTTCAGCCTAATTGTTTGATACTTTCTCACGCGGTTACAACTTCTAGTCCGGATCATTTTGAAAACATAACTCTTAAGTATAATTTATATTAATAAATATTCATTCTTAACTGGCAAAAAGAGCCTTTAACCTGTGCATGACTGTGACGACACGAAAAACCACTTTATGAACACTTTATCGGAGAATGGCCCAAACACCATTCCCCTTACCTGGAAAAGTGCGAATATCATTATTCTGTACAAGAAAGGAAATGCGAAAGACCTCAAAAACTACAGACCAATTATCCTGTTCTCACACATATATAAGCTCTTCACCAAAGTCATCACCAATAGACTAGTAATAATAATAATATATTAAAATAATATATTGGCTTTTATAAAGCGCCATTTCATCTAGATCACAGCGCTGTTACCTATTATTATTACGCTGCCGTCAGGAAATCGTCACAATCATTTCGCCTCATCTAGGCCGGCAGCTGGCCAAGCGCACAATCCTATCAGCACTTAGATTGTAATATTCCCCATAACAGCTACCCGAATATCGCTTGGGTCGACGAGGCAAGTGAGGTAAAGTGCCTTGCCCAAGTGCACAACACATTGGCCGCAGCGGGGCTCGAACCCACAACCTTTGGATCATGAGCCGGCAGTCATATCCACTGGACCACATGTGCCCTCACATGATGAAGAGATCAGATGCAAATCAACCAGCAGAATAGTCAGGATTCAGAAGCAATTTTTCAACCATTGATCATCTACAGGCAATAAACCAAATATGGGAAAAGAAAAGTCAATACCCACTACCCCTGTACTTAGCTTTTGCAGACTATGAGAAAGCTTTTGGCTCCATAGAATCAAATTAAGTTGTCCAGGCTTTAAAAAATCAAGGTATAGAAACTGCATACATGAAAAGCATTAAGAAAATATGCACTAATGCTACAGCAACAATACATCTCCACCAAGACAGCGAGCCCATCTTCATCAGAAGGTGAGTTCGTCAATGGGACGCCATATCGAGGATTATAAAGGGGATCAAAATTATCTAGCACGGGAGGTCAATAAGTTATCATGGCCAGATCTGTCCTCCAGAACAACCCAAGCATGCAGAGAATCAACTGCAAAAATATCAGAAATGTTCGGGTAAACCAGGTGCATGTATTGTATTCTCTGCATGCTTGGATGATCCGGTGGACGAACAAAATGCACATAATTTACCTTCTGTGAAAGGGCCTTATATTCTCATTGAATACCAAAGGCAACTTTTGCACCTAATAGCTTCTTATCGTTACCCCTCCCCGACCTTTTTGTGTACACACTTTCTAAGAAACCAAACATATATATAAACATATATGTGGCCCAAGAAGGATATCGTAGTGATTTTCACCAAAATATCTCTAAATTTACATAAAGGTCCTTTAATCTGTAGGTTTTTCAACTATGTCTGGGAGGTACTTCAGGAATATGCAAACAATATTTGGTGGATTTTTTTAATTTTGTAGAGAAACAGCTAAACAGACAGGAAAAATGAGATAGGAAAAAGGACTTTATACTGACGTGGATATATCGACGTTCCTAGGAATCGTTCGATCGTGTATAATATTAATGGGAAATAAATTGGTTTTTCGATTTCAAGGCAATGCCCTCATCGTATTGAAATTCAAATTTAAGAGTGATATAATAGCGGCGACGTTTGTCAGAACCGTTAGAACTCCTCACTCTTGTAATGAATACAGTCATGATGGAATACCCAACGACTTTTCCTGAAGGTTGCGATAATCCATACTTTAACTCCAATCTTACCAACCTCGTATGGTATGCCTACAGCTGGATGTATTCCAGCTCTGAGATTCGAATATTCACCATTGGGTTACCAATATCCTTGATATTTGGCGTTGTTGGCAATGGAGCATTCTTGTTTGTGGTAGCAAAAGTCAAAAGTCTCCACAACATCACAAACTACTATTTGGTTAACTTGGCTTTCGCTGATGTTGCGTTCGTGGTATCGTCAATTAGTACATATTTGTATTCATACTATGACTCTCCTGTTCGTCATGACGTGCCATACAATTCAGCACTTGGCTGTGCATTCTCATTTGGCATACCAAATGGTATGTATTTTGCTTCTGTTGGGTTAATTACGTTAGTAACTCTCGAACGGTATTATGGAATCTGCTTTCCTCTTCAACATAGAGCAATCGCAAACAAGGGTCGCACCAAGAAGTTAATTGCAGGCACTTGGATAATCGCCTCCATCTTAAATTGCATTCGCATACTTAAATACGCCAATCTTTTGCGGTATTGCACCATTTGGCCACATCTTCCCGATTTCAAAGGATGGCCTCAAAAATCAGCGTTCTGTTATTCTCTTAACAAAAACATACGAGTTCTCGGCGATCTAATAGAGACTGTTCCATTCTTTGCAGCTTTGATTTGGAATGGTTATATGTATGCCAGGATTATATACAGTCTTGGCCATCGCGAGTTGGCAAAGAAGACGGGACAAAAAGGTGACAAACAAGAACAGTTACAAATTCAGGCAACCCAAATTCGTAGGCAAGTGGCGCGTATGGTTATAATCAATGGGTCATTGTTTTTTGTTTGTCAGATAATGATTCGTTTCAATACCATTGATGATATTCTGAAAGATACTTTTGGAACTGGCCTGTGGAAAGATGAAGGAACAGATGGGACAATGCTGGTGTTTGGCCGTTGTATGCTGTACGTCAATTCTTGTATTAATCCATTTGTTTATATTCTCACAAGTGGCCACTATCGGAGAGCTTTTAGAGAAGCATTTTGTCGCAAAATGTTCGATAACAGCGATTCGTCTGGTAGGGAGAAAACTAAAAAAAGAATAACGGAGGTATCGAATATTATCGTGCACAACGACGCAAAAAGTAATATTTGATTGGACATCTGGCAACGATGCAACTCTTGTCTCGTGTAGTATTTTTTCGTAGTCTTTTTCTGCTATCATTGGTGTTTCGGGTGACTTTGGGTGACTTAATATATGTGCAAATCAAAATATTTAGTTTTACCAGGACTTGCGTAATATTTTTAGGTAAATGTGATCGTAGTTGATAATAGTATGTCCTAAGATAAAATTGATTGTGTTTTGCTGTGCTGTAAATCAATCAAACGTGTGACTCCTGTGTTTTACTTTGATATTTGGTAATCCTCAAGCCACGAACAGTCTTCTTCGTATACAATTACAAATGAAGAGCGCCGCTCATTACTCTCATTACTGAATGGTGACGTCATATTTGTGATACAGCTTGGGGAGATTTCGGAAATTCTGAAATGTGTGTTCATGACGTTCGAGAGACCTCAGGTGGTCAAAATTATATGCGCAATGATAATGGGAAAATCCGGTATGGTCTCGGCTATCGGAAGCTGAAAACAGCATTTAAATAAGACTTTCCGTTGGTGAGTGTTGGTGTTGTTTTTGTGTTAGTAACGTTGCGCCATGAATCAATCCCGGAAATTGAGGGTTGAAAAAGTACTCCTAAATAATCGTAGATTATGGGCGATATAATGTGACTAGTGAGATGTACCATCTGTGTCGGTATTACTTAGATCATTCCTGAACCCACAGTGTCATCATTGCAAGGTGACATTTATTTTTACTAAGGTGACATAGCAAATATGCATGGCTATTTTCCGGCAGTGGAACCAAGTTTGAATTGGGAAATGCAAAGGTAGTATTGATTGCTGTCATAATTATATGCGCGGAACCGTGTTTGTGGCGCGGTCAAGCATGGTTTGCATGACACGTACAATGTTAGAGACAGGCACATCTGAGAGTGAGGGCGCTATAACTTTGACTTGATAATTATGTCCTATGTAAAACTGTGCCATTTTCACCTGTAAAAACTGTATTTTTATGCTGGTTTTCAGAAAATTTATTGTCCAGGGAATCAAAGTATAATATTTGTTACTTTGGTGACTTTTTAGTTTAATAATAACCGTAGTCTAAAAATAGATTTTTTTGACCAAAAAATCACTAAAAAAGGCCATTTTTAGTAAAAAATGCAATTAAAGCTAAAAAATCTTTGGATGACAACGCTCTGACTTGGGTTGACGAAAACTTCAATGCTTTGGCCATCAGAAAACAATTTTAGTTGAATCCAGGAGCGCTGCCATTTTTTGCTACCGGTTGGGCAAAAATGCCTTTTTCGCTCAAAAATGGCATAAAATGGCCCCCAAAATGGGCAAATTTGACCAAATTTTTCCTATAATTTCATTTTTTCACCCCTTAATGGTGGAATTTTCACTTCAAATTTTACAGTGAAGAAGATAGTGATGCATTGGATAAATTGACCAAATATGGGCACCAAAAGATCAATTTTACAATGTTTTTGTGTGGTGGCACAATATTCTCATTCGAGTTTTTCACAGTATTCTATGGACAATCATATCAGAGATATTGCACAACCCTCGCAGTCTTTATTTGACGTAACTTCACTAAGAAATATCGTACAATCACAATTTTGGTGTCAAATTATTTCTAAGAAGTGTATCTTTCCAATTAACAATATCCTGAACAGATTTAATCATTTAAAAAAAAATCATGCCTGTCCCTAACAATGTACACACACATTTACTGCATTCGGTTGTGTGTATATTGCAACGCGGTGAATTTGAACTTAGGTCAGTCATGAATGTACTACACATGCGCGAATTGCCGTCGGTGACTAGCGTCGGTGACTTGTCACTAGAATCTTTTGTACAGGCTTCAATAGAGAGGTTTGTTTGTGCAAGCAATGCCATTTGAGGTGACATAAGATTATGGATGGCTTCAAAACTCAACCACCGGTTGCTTGCCGGTTCCGCCCGGTTTTTAAGGGGTGGCTTCTTAATTCAACCACCGGTTGCTTGCCGGTTCCGTCCGGTTCTTTAAGGGGTGGCTTCAAAACTCAACCACCGGTTGCTTGCCGGTTCCACCCGGTTCTTTAAGGGGTGGCTTCATAACTCAACCACCGGTTGCTTGCCGGTTCCGCCCGATTCTTTAAGGAGGGGCTTCATAACTCAACCACCGGTTGCTTGCCGGTTCCGCCCGATTCTTTAAGGAGGGGCTTCATAACTCAACCACCGGTTGCTTACCGGTTCCGTCCGGTTCTTTAAGGGGTGGCTTCATAACTCAACCACCGGTTGCTTGCCGGTTCCGTCCGGTTCTTCCCGGTTCGAACAGGTTTGCTTTGTTCTAAAAAATAAACACTGTTCACCCGCCATGAACCGCAAGGCAACCGACGGTTAAGTTTAGAACCTACCTATTATTATTTTAAGAGAGAGAGAGAGAAACAAATTATAGAGGTGCTATGTTTCAAAGCTACGTTTTTACACCAGTCATAAAAATAAGTGATCTAACTTGGACAAAATTGCAACATAATTTTTTTTTCTGATTTGTACTTGTAAATTGTTATAGAACAACATATCATAACAAGTAGAATAATGTAGGAAGGGGAATGCCTTGAAATCATCGGTAAAAAGGTTATTATGGTGTAAAAATTCAAAGTCATCTGACAAACCTAAAATTCAGACCAAAATGTTTGTTATGTGATAAGGATTAAATAAATGCATAGTTTGCCACACTTCTGTGAAGTGGTTATGGAGTTATAGAACAACATACCCACATAGCACGCACATATTGGCCCAACAATGGTTCCCCATCGGTAATCTTGGCATCGACATTATGTGGGTGGCCTTTATTGGCTTTCCAAGGGCAATAATGATATTCCGTTGGTAATCTTGGCATCGCTAACACGTGGCTATTGCATATTGCGCCAATAATGGTTTTGCATTGGCAGTTGTGGCATCGGCTCCATATCGGCACCCCTTACTGGTCCAATACAAGCAGCCAATATAGAGCTATAGAGCCAATTATTGGGATAACATTGGCCAATTGATTGCTTAAAATAGGAGGGCGAAATACATATAGGAATACACTAATATGGCTCAACAATGGGTGTTTTAAATAGAGCACATTATTTCAATGACATTATACTATATTATACCAGTTTCATTAAAAATATTAACTATGTGAGTAGCTCGAAATTATCCAATTAATTTATTTAAAAATAGCAGCTTGAAAAAAATTCCATTAAAATAATTGTTCTAAAAGAACATAGGGCCATCATTGGCACAACACCGGTACAACATTGGTTACAATCATTGGTCCAATATTGGTATAAAATTGGATTCTTTAAGTCCAATACCCAAATTTATTGGTCAAGCTATGAGTTGAAAAAATATTGGGCTAGACGCAGTCGAGCCCAATATTTTTTCAACTCATAGCGAGACCAATAAATTTGGGTATTGGGCGAAAACAAGAATCTAATTTTATCGTTATTATGTTTTGAGAATCTTGTGTCCTACCGTATATTACTATACACCGTTCATTTAGCTTGGCCAGTTCATGACTTGGGCCAATATTATTGTCTCTGTCGAAAATAACAATCCCGTCTACACCGTCACCTCTTCAGAAGACGATTTATCATCGATCTGATGTTTTATAGAGATCCAGTTTGTTAAAGGCACTATCCGTTATTTGTTAAATCAGAAAATCGAAAAAATCATGAAAAATCAGATTTTTGCTTGTAGGTGTCCTAACATACCCTGCAAATGATAGGACCAGAAGCAACCTAATAAGGACAAAATCGGACAATTTAGTTATTAGTGTCCGTTCGGACACTTACTACAACACGTAAATGAATGGAGATTCGTATCTTTGAACACTACCGTTTTCTTCCTTTTCTGTCATTTTTTCGGTTGAAAGAAGTAACTTACGAGATTTCTACAGACTTACCCTTCACTTTTAAGCTATTCCTGCAAATTTCAGGTATTTTTACTCATTCAGATAAATCACTGATAGTGGCTTTAATTATATTAGAGGTGGGCTATAGAAGGCCAATGTTTCAGATCACTTCGAACACAGGCTCATTTGATGACTTTAATCACCCTGATCCCACTTTCGAGGACAAAAATGAAAAAAAAAGTGCGAAACCAGGGTGCCCCATTGAAAAATCCAAAATGGCCGCCAGATTGTCAAAAATTTGATTTTTGACCATAACTCGGTTATTTTGTGTTCAATTTACTTAATTTTGGTGGCAATACCCATGTTTGGGGTATTTGGAATCATGCTATGCAACTTTCATCTCACCAGAGCCGTTTGTTTTCTTGAAAATGACGTTTTTGCTTAAAATTGAGCTCTGAGGGTGCTTTCCCATAAATGCGCATCGGATTGATAATGGTGATTTTAACATTCAAAAAGTTGAGAGTTTTATTATGAACACTTGCTGAAAATTTGACTTGCGTGGTAATGTCATAAAAATGTTCTCCATTGAAACCCACACGTAAGAAAGTTCGTTGACCCCTGTGTATTCCAATGAGAGTGTTTTTGTCAAATTTTAAATTGATACCACGGGAAAATGGTAAGTGTTACACAACTCTAATCTTCAAAAAAATGATGAATCAACAATTCTGATGATGGCTCACCAGTTAAAATTCAAAACTTTTGATATGATATGTACTTTTTGGGAAAGCACCCTCGCAGTCCAATTTTAAACTAAAACTGCCATATCGAGAAAACGAAAAGTCGTGGTGAGATAGAAGTTGCATAGAATTATTCCTTGCAGGCCAAAAATAGAGGGTAGTTTCAGTTTTGCCGATATATTGTTTAGAGCACCGGCTGCAGGTGATTAAATAAATAAGCCAAGAACTTTTTCTGCTATGGTCGGCCAAATGTGTTAAGATATTGGGTTGAGTGTGTTGATAGGTGTGTTGTGAGGTGTGTGAGTGGCAGTAATGTGTGTGCGATTGTTGAGGATTGCTGGTGAATAAGGGGTTTTGGTCATGATGTGGGTAGCCGGGGTTAGAGTCGTTAATACTGGGAGATGAGTATTATTAGGGCGAGTTTAAGAGGACCGGCGAGTTATAGTAGGCTGAAACATTGGGATTGATTGTGGAGGTGGTTGAGGTTATATGATTAGTGGATGGTGATAATGAGAACTTTGGTTTCAGGTAAAGATTAAGATTTGGGATAGTGTGGGATAGCATTAGGGAAGAGTGTGTAGCTGCATTGTGATTCAAGTGTGAGGTTGCATGTGTTGTGTATGAGAGTGGAAAATATAAATTTTTTTTTTGAAATTTTGGTTGGCATCTGAAAGAACTTGTGGTTACAGTATATTCAGAGTTAAAATGAGATTTCCATTTGTTGTAAATCATTGTATTTAATTTTATGCAAAGTGCGTTGACCTTATGTGTGTTGTGGGCATGTTGCGCGAACTAGAGTTATAGTGCTGTTTGAAAGCGGTTTTGAATGTTGTTGTGTTAATGTAGTTTATATTAAGCTTGAGATAGCGAAGGAGGTTATGTATAGGTCCGACGGATGTAAATGGAGATGGCATGCCAGACGTGGCGGAATGTCACTTTTAGTAAGTTGATTTTGAGACGCTGGATGACGGTTAAAAGAGCTGTGCCAATTGCAGGGAGGGTAGAGTATTGCGCATTGCGGGTTAGTAAACAACACATGATGGGTCAGAGCACTGTGCATCACTGTGTGAGTTGCAGGTTTGAGTATGATCATTTATGAGAGGTTGGATTTGGGCGAGTTGTGATGTTGATTTGAGTTGCAATGTAAACAGTGAGTTACAGAAGGAGGGTGTGTGTGTGTGTGTGTGAGAGAGTGATCTTTTTTAATTGAGGAAGAAACGCTATGCTTTGCTTATGGTAATGTGGGAAAGAGTGTTGCCATTATAAATTTAATTTTTGTAATTGCTGCTGAATGCCTGGTTGAACACAAACAAGTGTTGGTATACAGAATTACACGTTTTGTGATGGAAGTACATGTTAATAGGGAGAAGATTGCTATTGTGAATTTATTTTCTGCAATTGTTGAAATGCCTGGTTTTACACTATCTAGTGTTGGTATTCAGAATTGTAAGTTTTGTCAAAATTGTATTTGTTTTGTGATGAGGTGAATTTTAAATAGGAATGCTGCATTATGCGGAAATTATGGTACAGTGGTATGTTAAAATTGTGGTCAATTTTCCCCATGTTGGAGTGCATAAGAAAAAGAACATTGCATGTGAAACCTCTTTATTTTTAGACACTCTTAGTAATGTAGATGTGGAATTGTATTAGAGAAAGGAAATTCAGGGTTATCATGAAATTGCATTGACTTTTATGTGAACATTGGTGCAAGTGTGAAGTATAGTGAGCCATTTTGATATTGTCGGTCATATGTTGTGTGTGGTCGATCATAATACAAATGTTATTTAATTGGTAACAAAATTGAGTATAGCAAGCCATCTGTATAAAAAAAGGGTCGAAAACAAAAGCTGGTGTCGTAGGTGATTTTCAGTGAGTTGGTATTTATGCAAATGTGACAATTGAACCATGTCTTGTCATTTTCTTTAGGTGATGTGAAAAATAAATGTATGTAAACTAAAATCAAGGTGTGCATTGTAGTATCTGTAGCTCTACGTTGCAGCGGTGGTTTCTCAGCCACCAACTTACCCACGTTGCAGATTAGCTTCTGCGCGCTCCGGTCGCTTTCTGGAAAATTGTGCCGCGCATGCGCGTTTTCTCTTTTTCGGGCAGGCCATCCCCCGCTACATTGGTGTCAGAAGTGGGATGCTATTTATTTTTGAGCTAAGAGTTCTGCAGTGTGCACCTTTCCTAAAACTGGATAATGTATGTAGGATTTTTAAGATTTTTGGTGTGATAATTGTGAATTGTTTCAGGTAGGAAAATCCCGTTTTTGGATTTGTCTTTCGGCATTGATTTGCCGGGACGGCAAATTCTGGGGGGTGGGCTGTGTAACGGGATTTCCCTATTCTGTTTAGCTCTTATGATATTTGTGGCATTTGTATGCGCAGTTCATAAAAAGAGCCGACAGGTGGTGGACGGGCACAAACATGTCCTACTCCGGAAGACGCAAACATTTCGTCACCTGGGAATTTCCCGACTTCGCGCATTGTGATTGGTTGGCCTTGGTCGGCTGACTAGAATTTTGGGTTACGCGCTCGGAAAAAGTTTGGGGCGATGAGCAGACGGACTTCAGACATGGTGAGCTAAACATAAACTTTAGAGATGGGGAGACGGACTTCAGACATGATGGCGAACTAGACAAACTCTGGGGATGGACGGACTTTTGGTGCGGACGACTTCATAACAGACAAGATGGACTTTATATTATAATGAATAACACTAGATAAGGAGATGGTTTGGCAGACGACCGAGTAAAAGATGACGAGGCAAGCTGTTGTGAATGTGGACATTTTTACCCCATGAGTTACCGCTGTTTGCTTTTATTATCAGCGTGAAGTGTCAACAGCGGTATCAACCAGAACACATCTTATGCATTGATTTTGTTCATCGCTGTGCCTAACCAATGGAGAGTGATTAGAACTGACAGAATTGCACCTACGATGACAGGAATCCCAGCATCTTTACAATATCGCCATATTTCTCGCT
The DNA here is from genome assembly GCA_023653785.1 of Ophioderma brevispina. Taxonomy (NCBI): domain Eukaryota; kingdom Metazoa; phylum Echinodermata; class Ophiuroidea; order Amphilepidida; family Ophiodermatidae; genus Ophioderma; species Ophioderma brevispina. Next base: position 62,301 of record JAMKCH010050134.1, read on the forward strand.
GTATGTCCCTATAGATTGACGCAAAACGGACTAACCGCTGAATTGTGCACAAGATCGGATTTTATTCGGGTAAATAGCTGGCCAGCTCGGGTTGTAAGATTTATGATTAAAATTGGGATTTTAAAGGTACTCCAGTTTTAGCGATCCATCAAGTTCGACGGACGAGTAACAAGTAACGACACAAGACAGCCTGAAGACACCAGACAAGCATCGGACATACTGAGGACAAAGACTGACATTATATATTTGTAATGACTTTTGCTTGTGAACATGATTGTGAGTAAATAATAAAATGTGTTGCTTGCTGTTGGGGTTAAATTGGAGGATGGGTTTTGTGGGGTTGGAGTTTTCGTGAGAAGCTAAGTTTTCCTTTATAAATTTGTAAATTGGGTTGAGATTGAGAAGTTTGGAGATAATCAGATTGGGGGGAGGAATATTAAACGAGTTAGGATTCAAATTGTGTGATTCTGTGATATTATCTGATGTAATTAAATTGGATTAAAATTAAAGTAAACACAGCAGGCAGCACAAAACTTGATTGCGAAATGTAAACATCACCATGTTTTAATTTGTAACATGTCTAGTTGAGATCTATACAACTCATATACCTTTAAGTTGCGCGCAGTTGTTTATTAAAGTGTAAATTGTGGTTCAAAAGGTGTGATGATTCAGGTTTTGATCTATCCAAATGTCATGCGTTGATTGCACTGAATGAGGTATCGGTTGTTCTCTCTTTTTCGGGCAGGCCATCCCCCGCTACAGTATTATTGTTACAGTTAATTGTACTTGAAATTCAACAAAGGAATATGATGTCACTGCTACCATTCACTCGGGCAATGACATCACAACACAATGATTTAGTAGGGTTATAAATCAGAATCATATTCTAGAAGTTTGGGGAAGAAGGTTTGAAGATGTTTTTCTATAGTTTGAAGGGTGAGGAACTTTGTCAAATAAACTGGTAAAATTAGTACAGAGGTAAATTTGAAATCAAGCAAAATTGTGTTCCAATGTAAACCAATGTATTCGCCTCATCATAAGGATTAAAAAGGCATAGTTTGTCTATAGGTTCCGACCTTTAGTTAAACAGGCACAGCCCTATGAGAGAGAGAGAGATAGAGAGATAGATAGTCGATCCAACCTCCTATGTCCCCCATACCATTTGCGTGGAGGTATAAGCTCTGATGTGTGAGGGGCAATAATAAAGCTTCACAACAAATCATTGATTTTGAAAATCGTCTTAGAGGATTAAATGAGAGTAGCATAATGATTACTGCCAGGCCAGTGTGGGATTTAAATAAGGGCAGGCCATCAATATTTTTCCTTACGTTATGCAGGTGCATTTGAATGTCCAAATGTACACCAAATAAATTTAGGTAGACATGTACAGACTATGTACAAGAATCTGTAGGGGATTTAATTAATTTACACGTAGTATACGTACAACAAAAGTTAAATTTGGCCACAGGAATCGTATTGAATATCAATTCAAAGAAAGCATGAAGAACGCAAAGAGTTTTATTATTGCAATACATAGTAAAGTTAAAGCCCTGTGAACACCAGTTTAACTTCTACAAGTATAGCCATGGCACCCAAAACATGGAAAAATGCAATAAAACATGTTATTGGGATAGAAGACTCCTACTGGAGCAAGGAGAATATTGTTGATATTGACATAAATCAAATCCTAATCAAGCTGACGGAGGACAGTGACAGTGAATCGGAATCAGACGATGATGGCTGAATGTAAGTGAATTTTTAACTCATAATATACGATAAACTATAGGCCTATGCATCATGGTTTTATTTCTGAAAAGTCTGCAAATGTACGACAAACATTACTTTTTTATGCTCAGTCCTAATTTTTACTTGGACGCTTAGTCAAATCCTATTGTGATCGGCTTATCATTATACTGCCGATTACACCTGAAGTGATTCACCCTATTCTATACAATTGTCGCAGCCAAAAACTATAGAGGGGCGGGCATATGAGCTTGGATCGACTATAGATAGATAGATAGATAGAGAGAGAGAGATAGAGAGAGAGAGAGAGAGAGAGAGACAGGAAAAAGAATAAACAAAACTGAAAAATATGAGTATGCTGCATTAATAATCATGTGAACCACAAGGCATTAGTAAAACCTCACATGAGGTGATCATTTTCATTTACCTGTCTCACACGTGATTCCCGTATACCCCGGTGGGCAGAAACATTTATGATATAGATAATCAATGAGCTAGATGGCGTTCGTTAAAATAACAAGCTTGAGCGCTTGATGACTTGGTTAACTTAGCTCGAGCGGCCTTTATCACTTAGATTATGATATATAAATAACATTTTAAAACAATTTTTTTTTGGTTAAAACATGCTAAAATTGGATTGATAACGAAATAATTTGTCGCAATTTAAATTTAACATATTTAAAAACACTTTGTCCTTGTCACCATCTATTGACGAGCGTTAACCAAACCAAATGGGTTGTATTGATTGCTCTGGCTATTAACCTTCCAGTAACTAGAGCGTTAAAGCTTACTGGCTAATGGTTGATTGATCAGTGCTTTTCTAAATACGAAGCAAAGAATGACGAGTGTTTTGGTTTATCCTTGGAGTAGGATTTGAATGAAAGAAATCAACCAAGCCTATACGGAATAAAGACTATTAACCCTATTCATCCCTAAACATGTCTATATTGATTATTTCGTGCAGAAATTACATGGAGTTATCGGTGGCCCTAGATTTAGTACATGTATTTTAGCCATTTGAGTGCAATTGAATAGGTTGAAGATATGAACTGATGACCATCGCCGTTGTAGTATATTTCTAAATATCTTTATGTGTATTGGGTGATGTCGACATTTGTGGAAAGTGGAAACAACATTTGATTTCAAATGGAAATGACGGCGTAGGATGGGGAGCTTCTGCAATTTTGATCTCAAGAGGTTAAACTGACTTAGTACCTTTTTTTCTGGGGGGGGGGGGGGGGGAACCTTCTATATTCAACCAGTGTTTGGTCAGATCACCATAAAATGTTCATGGGGTAGGTTTTTGTTGTTTGTTTTCATTTTTGTCTTCTTGCAATTACCCTTAAGGAATTGCCGTTCTGCATACACATTTTAAAATGACAGTATGAAAATCAAATCTGAATATCTGAATTATATCATATATTTGCTGCTGTAAAAATAATAAATTGTGTCATGTCTATTTATGAGAAAATGTTTGATGTAAAGAGCAATAAATTTTTAAAGTTCATTTACAGGTAGCATACCGCTCTATATTTCTACATACATACGTTGCATAGTTTGACACCATAGAATTTGTATCTTAAGTTTGCCATCAGTATATATACAGATCGCGCCGCTGCATCTAATTGTCAGGACATTGTATTTCTAGAACTATCACCGTGACCCGCGCGTTCAGTTGTGACCCCCAGCTTCCGAGTGTGCAAAAATAACAAGCTCTAGAGCTGTTATTAAAAATAACACCCCAGTAGCCTCCTCGAACCCGATTCGTAGTAGATAACGCACGGAAAACAATAGATAACAACAAAAGACGCTAGCACGAGAAATGTATATGCGATGATCGCATCCAAACAGCTTCCGCCTTTCAAGCACGGAATTGAATCACAGTCATCTATATCTAAAGAAAACCAAACAAAGTATTCAAAGGCAATGTTTGAAACGATCAGAGTCAGAAAAAATGAAAAATATGAGTATGCTGTATTTATAATCACGTGGACCATATACCATTACTAAAACCTCACACGAAGCAATCATTTTAACTACGCCATATCACTTACCTGTCTCACACGCGGTTCCCGTATAACCAGCTGGGCAATTACATTCATATGCATTGACCGCGTCTGAATCCAAACAGCTTCCACCATTCCTACACGGGTTTGAATCACACTCGTCAATATCTAAAGAAAAGAAAACAAAAGTTTCAAAGTCAATAATGGCTGAAATGAACACACACAGAAAAAGAAGAAACAACACAACTCAAAAATATAAGTATGCTGCATTAATAATCATGTCGGGGGGACTTGTATTCAAAGGTGGATATGATGCGTGAACATGGACTTTCAAAATGCACCCTAAACAAGTATTTCTTCCGACTAAAAACATACCCTAAACAAGTATTTTTTTCTGTTTTTGCTACCTAAACAAGTATTTTTGTCAGCTTTTGCCACCCTAAACGAGTAAGCAATGCATTGTGCCGTTACTATAAGTTAATATACCCTTTATTATCTTGCTTTGCTTTACAATATTTTTGATGATTTTGATCGCTGCTTAATTTGAGTATTGTATACCCTAAACACGTACATAAATTTCAGGGTTAAGAAAAAGATACCATTTTTTCCATATTTTGCTGTTTTTGACACCCGTACATCGTCTGTTGGGAAAAAAGGACCCTTTTTACGCGTTTTCTTGTTCACGCATCATATCCACCTTTGAATACAAGTGTCCCCCCCCGGAATCATGTGAACCACATGACATTAGTAAAACCTGACATAAAACACTCGTTTTAACTACACCATATCATTGGTCTGGCCAATACGTTACCATGGCTTGATGTAGTCAGTTGATAGGAAATGGTATCATATTGCTACTGGATGGCCATAGACAGTACTGCCAGCAATGTGCCAGTGTAGAGTGTACAATAGAGGTTGTGGCTGCTCTCACCCCTATTATTCCCATTACTTCACTCTACCCATGGTTGTTTGGACCAGGGCAAATAAACCATGCGAGAGCCCCGTCCTTCGGAGGGGACGTTAAGCCGTCGGTCCAATGTATGGGAAAGTCACATCCATACATGTTTGTCACAGCTAGGTTCGAAAAGAGTAGGGTGTTAACCCATAGCTGTCCTTTATCCATCCCGATGCTGTTTGTGTCCTTGGGCAAGATACTTAGTCTCGAATGCCTCATCGACCCAGGCTTCAATTGGGGAGCTGTTATGGGGAATGTTACAATCTAAGTGCTGATAGGAGCTGCGCTACGATTGCGCCCTAGTTGAAGCGAAATGATTATTGATGATTCCTAGTGACAGCGTAATAATTATCGGACCTTGAGCCTGCCAGCCCAGGCGTGAGGAAAAAACTCTTCCCCCGCAAACTGTGACTATCGGAGACTTGTTGGTCACTACGCCCGGTCCCCTTCTAAGACACGTGTCGCTTCAATTAGTAGTAGTATATCATTTACCTGTCTCGACACGCGGTTCCCGTAGACCATCTGGGTCAGAAACATTATACGCTTTGATGGCAATCCTCCAAACGCTTCCATCATTCCACACGGGTTTGAATCGCATTCGTCTATATCCAAAGAAAACCACACAAAGTATTCAAACCATAAATGTTTAAAACGATCAGAGGCAAAAAAAAAAACAAAAAACACACATAAAATGAAAAATATGAGCATGACTTAGCTACATTCTAATCAATGGACCATAATACCATTTCAATTCCTCACAGATGCAACATTTAATTACGCCATATCACTTACCTGTCTCACAACGCTGTCCACGTATACCCACCACTGGGGCAATTACATTCACATGCATGACCAAAGAGGATTGCTATATAGATAGAGAGGTAAAGCGTTACTTCATCTTTAGAATTCATCTTCTCGCATGTTTTGCCGACCACAAAGAAAACATAGATACCACAATAGAAAGCATGGCTGCCTCCGCTTCTTCAACCATCCGTGGGCCGTGTTGCATATACACTAATCGGTTGTGATACAAATTGATGTATGTTATAGAGGTGGCCAGGTGTAATACTAGTGTAACTGGATCATTGTGCTCATTGTGCTCAGATCCTTTTTTTTCCCATAATGCAATTCTGCGCTAGGTGAAATTATGTATTCATTGAGGCGTTTATTTAATCAAGACGACTGACGTGTCATTTCATTTGTTGTGTGGCCCATGGTAGACAAAATTTAACCACCCAATATAGCACCCAACCTCCAACAACTGATAAGAATGAGTCCGGCAATATCAAAATGTCAGCGCCCAGCACGGACGACTGGATTTTAATGCGCTCACCCCCTTGTCATTTGACCGCGTCCAGATTCAAACAGCTTCCACCATTCCTACACGGGTTTGAATCACACTCATCAATATCTAAACGAACGAAAACAAAAGTTTCAAAGTCATAAATAGCTGAAATGAACAGACACAGAAAAAGAAGAAACAACCCAACTCAAAAAATATAAGCCTGCCCTGCATTGATAATCATGTCCGGGGACTTTGTATTCAAAGGTGATTTGATGCGTGACATGGACTTAAAATCACCTAAACAAGTTTTTTTCCCCGACTAAAAACATACCCTGAACAAGTATTTTTGTCTGTTTTTGCTACGTAAACAAGTATTTTTGTCAGTTTTTGCTACCCTAAACGAGTAAGCAATGCATTGTGCCGTTACTATAAGCTAATATACCCTTTATTATCTTGCTTTGCTTTACAATATTTTTGATGATTTTGATCGCTGCTTAATTTTGAGTATTGCATACCCTAAACACGTACATAAATTTCAGGGTTAAGAAAAAGATACCCTTTTTTCCATATTTTGCTGTTTTTGACACCCGTACATCGTCTGTTGGGAAAAAGGGACCCTTTTTACGTGTTTTCTTGTTCACGCATCATATCCACCATTGAATACAAGTGTCCCCCCTCCGGAATCGTGTGAACCACATGACATTAGTAAAACCTGACATAAAACATGTTTCAACACATGGTGTCCTTGGTGAGATTTTGGTCAAATTTTCTAAAAAGGAGGTGTCTTTGTGGGAAATTTTCCCCCAAAATAGCGGTCTTTGAGTGACAGTGGAAAAATTGTCAAAAAATATGACATTTTTGGGTGACGATGATGCTTAAAACGGATCGGGGTCCTAACAGCATTACATGTGCATCACCTCCACAACGTGAGTGCCCCCCACCCCCACCCCCACCCACGGTCTGGACAAGCAAAAGCAAGCTATCTTTTACTAGTTTTATCATTCGTATTTTGGTCGTGACAGATAGCTTTTGTTAGTCTTAAGGGTAGGCCTACTCCACTCAAGCTCCACTTATCAGTAAAATAAATCTAAAAATACACTGGGCCATTCCTATGCATCTGCTCGGGATGAATTTAGTATTCTGCCACCACAGTCCACACAATTTATTCCGTTGAGGCTGCCGAATTCGTCGGATGGTGGTGGCACATACCAAATGCCATGCAAAATCTTACTACCTGAGCTCACCTACCTTAAGAATATAGGTCCTAATGCACATGCATGTACCGCTAAAAATCACATTTTTTCAGTGCAACACTTACATATCGGTTCAATTAAAAGACTGAGGTTGAAAGGTCAACAACTTAAGAAAAAATGAGACCGACATATGATCACTGGCTGTCTCTATAGGTTACACACCACTAACTCACTTATACACAGTAGTCTATGGGAAAAATGGCAACTTTGAGCATGTTTCTTTCACATTTAAAACTCTCACAGAGGAAATACAACAACATCACCCAAAGTACAAGCTGAAATCACCAAATAACCAAATTTTGAACATATGATGACCAGAAAAAATTTTGGTTACGAATCACCAAACTTGCCCGATGTCAGACCGGCAACCCAAGATTCTTTATAGTCGCCAAGCTAGTAATTTGCAAATCGATGTGAAATTGATGACGCGGAGTAAATTTCCTCAAATTCACTGTCCAAATGCCGCTTAGTTTGAGAAAACATACCGGTCTACCATGTCAATCATGAAATTTCATCACTTTCTTAATATAACTAGTGCATTTTCAGACATTTTAAAGCACTTTTTCCAGATACCATGCAAGAAAGTAGTCCACCCAAGATTTTTGATCCTTACGGCAGCCAGGTAGTGGTGTATAACCAATAGTGTTTGTTTCATCTTATTTGCTTTTGTCAATTCAGAGATATAAAATCAATTTAGGGCGATAAACCAAAGTCGATTTTGTGCCACTTTTATGCATGGGCAGAGTTGTTTCGCGCAGTTTTATGCCATGCTGTCGTGAAGCTCACAAAAGATTGCAACTTGACAAAAGAAACAAAACACAGAATAACGTAAACAAAGGAAGTATAGTTTTCAACATAATCAGTTCAATGGTAAATATATATTTTCTTTTCATAAATAATACACTTCGAATTTATTACAAAACTGGTATCTTGAGATTTAAACTACTTAGTTCTCCAGGTAGACAAGGATGTATATATTTATTAATCTTTCCCTGGAGATGGCCAGCGCACGATAGTGTTGAAAAAACCCCATGTGCGCTTGGCCGGATTAGGTCGCCGGGTCTAATCCGGCCAAGCGCACATGGGGTTTTTTCAACACTATCGTGCGCTGGCCATCTCCAGGGAAAGATTAATAAATATATACAAAACTGGTATCTGTTGAAATCATGTCAGAAGAATATCATTGCAACTAAAATAAACACTCCAAATCCAAAGAAATGGTTTAAAAGTATTGTACTATCTTTGTGAATTAACTAATTCAGTACAAAAAGTCAATAAATTTGAAATTTGGAAGCAAAGTGTCAAGCTGTTGGTAGGACTTGCGTTTCATGATACTTCAAGACCATAACAATTCTCTCCTCCAGGTTGCTGTATGGTCAGGATTTTCTTCTAACAAACAACAGTATGTAAAATGTTATACACTTTATCTTAAAGCCAGCACTTACCTAAGATAATTTCTACCATTAAGTAACTGTTTTCGCATCTTTTAAAGTTTATTTATGAAGTATTTCAAATCTGTTCAAATGTGAATAACTTATTTTTTCCATTTCCACTCAACCAGAAAGTGGCACAGACTCGATTTTTGTGTCCCGCAGTAAACTGGAGTTATCTCTTGATTGAAACAAGCAAATGAGATGAAACAAAAAGTATTGGAAAGCGTGTTCCTTTTTCGTTAATGTGATGCACAAAACGACTTACTTGTGTTGAGATTTAATATTGAAAAAAAAAATCGGTTTTCGATTGTACCATTTTTTGAGACAGGCTGTATTTTGAACAGTGTACTCAGATCACGTTATGAAATTGTGATCGAGTAATCCTTTTGTATAATTGATAATAATTACAATTCGATTCTAAAAGGCGTGAAGGCGGGGACACTATTTCAAAAGCCGAAAATTAACTGGTGAATCTATAAGCGATACTTTATTAGTGAAAAATCTTACCAAAGTATTTTATTTGGATTACCACATCACATGAAATCAAAGAGAACAAAATATAAAGGAGAAGCGTTGGGTAGAATGGACACCCAAATGTGTATAATTACAAACTACATAAAAAGGAATCTGTACTCGTGTACCAAACAAATCAAACAAAATGCTTACATGTCACTAGTCCGTACTCATTTAATCTAATTAACAAACTAGAAATGGTGCAAAGACGATCGGCAAGATTTGATATGAATGATTGCAGAAAAATCAGTAGCGTCCAGGACATGTTAACTGATCTGGAGCGGGATTCATTCATTCATCGTAGGATCGCCAGCAGATTGACCACCCTGCATAAGGCCAGAAAGAGACTCCTATGATTCGCCTAATGTCCAATTAATCGAAAATCTTGGATTTTCGACCAACATCTTGGATTATCGGTCGAAAATCCAATATTTTCAATTGATAATCCAAGATTATCAAGAATAACTTGGACTTTCAATTGATAATCCAAGATTTTCGGCGATAATCCAAGTTTTTGATTTGAAAATCCAAGATTTTCAGAATCAATGTCCAATAATTAGAAAAACTTGGATTTTCGAGTCGATAATCTTTTGGTTTATCAAGTGATAATCCAGGTTTTTCATTCACATATCGAACATCTTGGATTATCAATTGATCCAAGATAATCCACGATGTTGGTCGAAAATCCAAGATTTTCGATTAATTGGACATTAGGCCAACTATAGACTCCTGCCCCTACCGGTCGACGACCTCCTTCAGCCACCTCCCAGCCCGTCAAGGCACTCTCATCTAAATTCAAATATTCCTATTGTCCAAAAACTGTTTGTGATTGGAATAAACTACCATACAACTTAACAACTATATAGGATCCTTAAAGCTTCAAGACTCAAGTACTTAACCACCTGAAACAACAAGAATAAGCAAATGTCTACATGCGCACTCCGTTCTAGCCTGTTTGGCTACACTTATAGCGTTAGGCAGTATCTCAACAGAAACAGGATGTTATTATACTGTAGGCCCCCTATATGAGGCACATCGATACATGCAAATGAGTTTCTATGAAACAGTAATATCAATATACGTTTTAAATATTAGTATTCATTTCGCAATCGTTAGCTCTCGACGTGACTTTGGACGTTGAAGCTATAGCGGTTGCATTTCTCTTTTCAAGATATTTTCCAAAAAATGCTTCTTTAAAAGCTTGGCGATAGTAGCTACTTGTGAGCAGATAAATGAAAGGATTCACAGTAGAGTTAACATACAGCATACAGCGTCCAAATACAAGCATCGTACCATCAATTCCTTCGTCGTTATAAAGCCCCTTTCCTATGCTGTTTTTAAGGATGTCATCAATGCTATTAAAGCGAATTATTACTTGGCAAATAAAGAAGAGGCTTCCGTTGATTATAAGCATACGAGCCACTTGTGTACGGATTTTGGCTGCCTGAATTTGCAATTCTTCTTGTCTTTCGAACTTGTTGCTCTCCTTAATGATCTCACGATGGCCAAGACTGTACATTATTCTGACATACATATATCCGTTCCAAATCAGTGCTGCAAAGAATGGAATAGTTTCTATTAAGTCACAGAAAATTAGGACGTCGTCATGAATTGTCATACAAAATTCTGATTTTTGTGGAAATCCCTCGAAATCAGGCTGATGAGGCCAGAGAGTGCAATACCGTACCCATTTCGAATATTCCAATATACGTAAACCTCCCAGGATGAAACTAGCTACCCATGTACTTGCGATTAGTTTTTGGGTGCGGATTTTGCTGGCAATTGCTCTGTGTTGAAGAGGAAAACAGATAGCATAATACCGTTCAAGAGTAACGAGTGTAATTAAACCAATAGAAGCAAAATACATAGCCGTGCTGATTCCAAATGATAATACACAACCTAAGGAGGAATTAAATGGCGTATCGTGACGGACAGGAGAGTCATAGTACGCATACAGGTAGGTGCCGATTGATGATATAATGAACACAAGATCAGCAAAGGCCAAGTTTGCCAGATAGTAGTTGGTGATGTTGTGGAGACGTTTCAACCTCGTTATGACGAACAAGAAAGCTGCATTGCCAAGAGTTCCGATTATCAGTGCTATTGGCAAACCAAAAGTGAAGGTTCGAATCTCTGAACGAGAGTACGTCCAGGTGTAAGCATACCACACGAGGTTTGTGAGATTAGAGTTGAAGTATGGATTATTGCAACCTTCAGGGAAAGTTGTTGGGTATTCCATGCTTACGTATTCCTTGCTCGAGTTTGGATCTTTATTTTAGAAGGAGCCGAGTTTTGTTAGCTATATGGGCGTCACTAGGAGAGGTAAACTTGTATTAGCTGTGTCGCCTTAACTTGCGCAAACATGTTTAATGAGAATTTAATTTTAATGGAAATGTCAGATCAGACAGAAACATCCGCTTTTAGTCAATTATCCACTGCCAATAAAAAAATTATCAGTCAATAAAACGTTTACCGAGTGCGCTCAATTGCATGGAAACGTTTGGAACTTCTGTTTTTTAGAATTAACCTTTTTGGCTAAACATTATTAAGCAAACAAAACTATGGACAAGGCAGATCTTCAGAAATAGATTTACATAAGTGGTCGACACTAACTCCGTTTAAAATAGTTTATCAACTGATTAAAAGATAAACAAAGCAGGATAGGTCTATTCACAAACACAGCGAATTACATAATTTTGACTAGTCATTGCTTATTTGTACTGTGTGCCACTACAATAACAGTTCGAGGACTCTACAAGTTGTCCGTGCTACAACTGCCTCTTCCATCAGATGACAGCCGTTAAAATTGATAAATTCTTTTTATTTTTTTTATTTTTTTTATTTTTTGTCATTTTTTCTGTAATTGTGTATATTACATTGCCCATAGAGGTAGGAGAGAGGTAAAGCGCTATTAAAACCGCTTTGACCATTCATCATCGCCGCGCTCGATAATAGTGCTGCAGCATGAGGTGAAAAGAGCCTTAGATTCTAACAACCAGGGCCGGAATAATAACATTTGCCAATAATAGCTAAAATCGATCATTGGGTTGTATAGTCATGAAAATACGAAAATGTGATGACAAATTAGAGTGGTGGCCATTCGCATAAACCAACAGATTTCCAAAGGGACGACATTTTAACTTAGTCTACCTGAGCCATTGTTTGTAACAAAACTCCCAAAAAGGGGGGGGGGGGGGTTCCCCACCCCTCTGTGATTTTCGTATTGAACACACGAGTCCTGTAAATTTGGTACCAAAGGATAGCTTAGAGTTCTTCTTTCCATGGTACCAAAATAAGTACTAACATCTCCATTATGACGTCACCATGACGTTATATGTTGAGGATAAGTACGAAAATACGAATAGGTTGAAATTTGATATTCGCTTTAGCCACTCAAAACACCTTATAATAGCTCGAGAATGCTGTTCATTCTATAAAACTCGTCATTTTCCCATCAAGTAGAGTAAAAAACGCATGAAAAATCTGATTTTCCGAACTCTCTTTGCGAAAAATTCGAAATTTTTCACTGTGTGTGTCTTGGAAATGGCAGTTTTGCTGCGCGAACTTTATGACGTCATTGTGACGTCATTTGGTATCAATGGAAAGAGGAGGACCTAGCTATCTATTGGTACCAAAATCAAGTGTCTGTGATGTTCCTGTGTTGTGTTAGGCATGTTGGTACTTCTCTTCAGAAGGGGGGGGTGGAACACCCCCCTATCCATCACTTTGGGATTACGCTGTATCTTACCTATACCCCGGTGGATGTTTGTTTTTGGATTTAAAGGAGCGGAACATGTCAATTGACAATTATATTAAATAGTTTTGGCACCAAAAAGGGGGGTTTTAGCAAGCCGGAGAATCGTAGGACGAGGGTTAAACAGACCACTATTTAGAATGGGCATGTACAGTCAAAAGGGGTTTTAGCAAGCCGGGGAAAAAACCTGAAGGGGAACCACCCCCCTTCGGTAGACGAGGGTTAAAGGTAATAGCGCTACTATAGCGAATTTATTGTCGAAATGTATGCATCCACCATTTCTAAAGATTAGTTTATAGCCAATGCAGTGGCTGTCAAAAGGCATCCACAATATATTTGGTTTTTTCATAGTTTAACCACAAAGATAGTTTGTTTATTATGGGGGCTTGGCTAGTATTATGTTTATATTACAGCCGATGTTTTGGCTGCCAAAGGTCACCTATCTGGACGGAAGTAGCTTCTAATTCAAAAGCACAAAGCTAGCTATGCTAGGCTGGTTTATATTACAGCCGATGTTTTGGCTGCCAAAGGTCATCCATCTGGAACGGAAGTAGCTTCTAATTCAAAAGCACAAAGCTAGCTTGTTTATTATGCTAGGCTGGTATTGTATCTATGATACTATAGACGTACGGGCACGGGCTGCCGCTAAAAAACTGCGAAGCCCGTTCTCCATGCTACTCCGACATTTGGGGATGCTACCCCGTTCCCAGGCCTACCCCTTCGCGAGTGCTGTCGGTTTATGTAGTGATCGGTCGCCGCAACTGTGATTGGGATGTCGAGAGATTGCGTGTAATGTAAATAAGACAAAACCAAAAAAAACCAACAAAAACCAAACGTTAATTGATGTGTAATTTGCGTTTTGGGACCGCGGTATGGGTTTTGGACCGCGGTATGGGGTTATTTTTGCGTGGTTTGTAGGTAATTCGGATTAGGGTACAAGACAGACCGAATGGTTTTGTGCTACCACGTTCCCAGGTCTCCCCCTTGGCGATTGCTATCGGTTATGTAGTGATCGGTCGCCGCAACTGTGATTGGGATGTCGAGAGATTGCGTGTAAATAAAGACAAAACGTTAATTGATGTGTATTTGCGTTTTGGGACCGCGGTAGGGTTTTGGACCACGGTATGGGGTTATTTTGAGTGGTTTGTGGGTAATCGTGATTAGGGTATGAGGTACGTCGGTCGGGCACCGTCATCCTTGAGTAGAGATGGATGCCATAGATGTATTCTTAAGTGGGATATTCAAATTCGTGATGACATCTATAAACGGCAGCTGTAAGATTCACATATATATATGTTATTATAAATTAAACTCGATAAGTAAATCTTTACTATGATCAATTTTATTCTCAAACAAATTGTTAACATTACTTTGACCGTGTTAAAAGACTATGCCAGAACTACGGAAAGGTCATCACATTGCGATACACGAGCGAGCAATGTTGTTGCTGGTGCCCTAACTCTTTTGTAGCGTACACATCTGCAAGCGCCTATATGGGGATGGGTCCATGCCAAGAAGTGCCGCTGTCATTTTCAAGGTCGAATGCCCTCATTTTAGGCTAAAGTAAATATACTTTTAGCTCAAAGAAAGCAGGTCTGTTTTACACTGTCTCTTATATGTGCATATATTGTAGCATGGGAAATCCATATCAAATGGTTTAATAAAATTAATCGAAATAACGAGAATCGTAGATGGGCATGGTCCAGTAGTGTAATTGAGTTTTAAACCTTTTTGGCGTAGCGACACACCCTACTATAGAAACCACTGGTCTCAAAATTGCGAAGGAGTCCATTTCTATAGCTGGGTCTTCATTAAATAATGTTTCTTTTATGAAAATGATCTGCGTACTACTATTCATTTGGAGTTTTTAGTGTTGGGTGTGTAATCCGATGCCATTCAGACAAATAATCACATCATTGCATTTGAAATGGCCTTAAAAAATCATTTCTTTGATTTTAGTCCTCCTGTGAAGACTTTCTTTTGATTGGGATTGTGGTTAAAACGTTGCAGGGATAGATAAAGGGTAGTAACAATAGGGAGAGTTTATAAGTAAAAAAATGATCAGGCCACGTCGAGTTATACTACGTAATGATTGAAGCTTTTTACCATGTTTGTGTTTTTGTAACATCTTCGTTGAAAAGACGGAAGGGGTTTAACCTACAGTAAAACTAAAGCTTAAAATTTGAGGATTCAGTTTTTAACACGTTGTGCGCCCAATCGGGCGTTTTTTCTATTTTCTTTATTTGAAAGATAGGAAGGTGTAACCTAGTTAAATTAAAGCTTATAACTTGGGGATCATTTTTAACACATTTTGCGCCCAATTGGGGGCGTTTTTTCTATTTTCTTTTTCTTTATTTGAAATGACAGGAAGTGTAACCTATGTTAAATAAGCTTATAACTTGGGGATTCTTTTTAACACATTTTTTTTGCGCCCAATTGGGCGTTTTTTCTATTTTCTTTATTTGAAATGAGGAAGGTGTACCTATGTGTAATAAAGCTTATAACTTAGGGGATTCGTTAACACTTTTGCGCCCAATTGGGCGTTTTTTCTATTTTCTTTATTTGAAATGACAATAAGGTGTAACCTTGGTTAAATTAAAGTTTATAACTTGGGGATTCAGTTGTAACACATTTTGCGCCATGGGGCGTTTTTTCTATTTTCTCTTTATGTGAAATGAATGAAGTGTAACCTATGTTAATTAAAGCTTTAAAATTGGGGATTCAGTTTTAACACATGTTGCGCCAACTTGGGCTTTTTTCTATTTTCTTATTGAAATGATAGGAAGGTGTAACCCTATTTTAAATTAAAGCTTATACTTGGGGATCAGTTTAACACATTTTGCGGCCCACAATTGGGACGTTTTTTTCATTTTCTTATTTGAATGACAGAAGGTGTAACCTATGTATAATGAAAAGCTTATAACTTGGGGATTCAGTTTTACCACATTTTGCGCCCCATTGGGCGTTTTTTACTATTTTCTTTTTTAAATGAAAAAGGTGTAAACTAGGTTAAATTAAAGCTAACTGGGGGGCTTCAGTTTAACACATTTGCGCAATTGGGCTTTTTTCTATTTTCTTTATTTGAAATGACAGGAAGTGTAACCTATGTTAATTAAAGCTTATAACATGGGGGATCAATTTTAACAACATTTGCGCCCAATGGGCGTTTGTTTCTATTTTCTTTTTTGAAATGATAGGAAGTTGTACCTATGTTAAATTAAAGCTTTTACTTGGGGATTCCTTTTTACCACATTTTGCGACCAATGGCAGTTTTTCTTTTTCTTATTGGGAAATGACAGGAAGGTGTATCTATGTTAAATTAAGCTTATAAATTGGGGATTCAGTTTTAACACATGTTTGCGCCAATTGGGCGTTTTTTCTATTTTCTTTATTGAAATGACAGGAAGGTGTAACCTATGTAAATTAAAGCTTATAAATGGGATTCACTTTTAACACCTTTTGCGCCCAATGGGCGTTTTTTCTATTTTTTATTGAAATATTAGAAGGTTGTAATCTATGTTAATTAAAGCTTATAACTTGGGGATTACAGTTTTAACACATTTTGCGCCATTGGGCGTTTTTTCTATTTCTTATTGGAAATGATGGAAGGTGTACCTAAGTTAAATAAAAGCTTATAATTGGGATTCAGTTTTTAACACATTTGCGCCCCATGGGCGTTTTTTCTATTTTCTTTATTTGAAATGACAGGAAGGTGTAACCTATGTAATTAAAGTTTATAACTTGGGGATTCGTTTTAAACACATTTGTGCCCAATTGGGCGTTTTTTTTCTATTTTTTTATTGAAATGACCGGAAGGTGTAACCTATGTTAATTAAAGCTTGAAACTATGTGAGGTCAAATGTCACACACCAAGGTCACAGGTCAACGGGGATCACCCCCCCCCCCCCCCCCCAGTTGTAAACAGGTGTTGGTTCTAAGCAATCTTATGCCAGTTATGTACAACGTCTACTTTACATTCACAGTATGAGATTATTTTTATACATGTTCTGAAATAAAAGTGAAAACTTAAAAACGAGAAAACCATCTACTCCTTTAATGCTTTAAGGTTGTCTTTTATTGTTAAAATTATGCCTTGGCAGACCGACACAGTCCCGACGCAGTTTTTTTAAATACTTGTGCATAATAATTCCTTGGCACTTCAAAAATTTCCAATTACCAATATCTTCAATATTATGTTGAAGGCAATTTCCGCCCGATGATGATGTATACTCGACAGGATTTTTTGCAAGAGAAATGTTGATTAATTGTCTTCCTTTAAAATCATACAACACTACAACTATTTTCCCTTTTTTTCACAAATTGAGAAATACATGTTCAGACATATCAGGTAGTGCCGGCCACAAAGGGGCCAAAATCGATGTTTACAAAAAATGAATTACCTTTTGTCGCATTAGATAAGAGAAAATAAAAATCAATCGATTATGTCATTGCATGGACTTGATGCAAGTGAAGTGAAGTAGCGTCTATGCCCCGGTCCAGTCTATGTGTATTATGAAGAGTTTCATTGGTTTCGAAAGCGGCAATTTAAAACAAGGTTAATCATAGAAATGATAGAGTCAACTTTTAGTCAAACAATTTCAAAAAAGCCCCGTTCAAAAAATGCTCAGTCCAGTGCCATGTGCGTGTTGTTGAAGGATATTTTAACCTTGTCCATGGTGGACCCAGTCCCCTCGCTGCGGTGGGAGTGAACTTAGGGGGGGGGGGGTTTTGTGGGGTGAAAGAAGTTGCATTTTGGGGGGGGGAACCAATTTTGGCCCCATCGCTGTTATTTTTTGGGGAGGTGGATGCCAAATGCTTGGTGTTTGGCCCCAAATCGCTACCGTGAGGTCATTTTTTCTGGCGGGGGCCCTCGAAAAAAAAAGTCTGGCGCTGCCACTGCAAGGGGAACAACTACAGAAACATGCGGAATGGGATCAGGAGCAAAGTTAGCACATAACTAAGCCACAGGCCTACAGAATGTCACAATCTCTATAGCAAAGGGGTCTTTGGTGAAAATTTGGCAACATTTTCTAACAACTTAGCGGTCTTGGGCGAAATAACATTTCACACATTGTCGCATAATTTGGAGTCTTTGGATGGCGAGGGAAATTTTCAAAAATACAGAGGCCATTGTTATGGGTGAACAATGATGCTGGGTTTTAACAGCCCTAATATAAGAGTTCATCATTTAAATGGGAACACCCCCCCCCCGGGTTTGTTTAACCCTGGGACATTTTTAAGGGAGTATGGAGGCTGGTCCTCTCGGCGAATGTTAGAGATGACACCCAGTGACCCAGTGGACATAGAGCGCAATTTGAGGAGAATTGGCGATTTAGGGGAAAGTCAGCCCGTCAATGGAAATGCCCGCTCGGAGGGTATAGCGTCCAAAAACGATGATTTCCCATCAAAATTCCAGAGTAGTTTACCTAAACTTTTCTTCCCAAGAGGGCTTCCCTCTTTCCCCTATTAGCTATAAAACACGGAGTAGCCCCTATCCTCCGAGTCGGGACTTTGACTGAGTGCATGGAAACTCCTGGGATTGCACATAAATTTGCAAATAAATGTTACCTGGCTTCATAGCTCACGTTGAGATAGGGGCAGCTCTGGACATAAACCATTTGTGCATATATTAAAAGCAAATAAATAAAAAAGCTTGTGAGCAATATTGTTTAATGTTGTTTCACTGAAGTTTTGCGTATGAAGAGTGATCAACAGTTTAGTGATTCGCTCCCATTCAAACAGCTAGCGGTTGCCAGTACTCCGCATAATATTTACATGTTTTTATATAATAATATATATATAGATATATGATATATATATATATCTATATATTATATATATACTAAGATATATATAAATAAATATTATATTTTATTTTAAGTTTAAAAAAAAATCCTGACTAAGTTTATTATAGTCAGCAGCAGATGTTTCGGCTGTCAAAGGTCATCCATCTGAACGAAAGAGCTTCTAATTCAAAAATCCCGGCTAGAAGTTATCTAGTCAGAGCCGATGTTTGGGCTGTCAAAGGGTAAAGCCTGCCATAATATTACTTTTTTTTAATCCCAGCTAGCTTTATCTAGGTCAGCCAGCCGAATGTTTAGGCTGTCAAAGGCGCCTATCGGAAAGGGAGGGAAGTAGTTCCTAAATTCAAAAAAAGCAGCATCCGATGTTTTGGCTCTCAAAGGTAACCGCCTGCATAATACAATTTGTTTTGAAAAAAAATCCCGGCTGACGTTTTATCCAGCTGGGGATTTACATTTGGGTTAATAGGTCTAGGTGTAGTAGTAATATTTAAGCCATTTTTGTTTTGCGCTTACATTTGGTCTAACTAGAAGAGGAGGTTTGTGGTTTCTAGTTCTTGGTTAGAAACGAAGGAGTCCAAACTTGTTCACCTCCAGAAAGAATAATGATACAGCCTTCTCTATCGGATATTTCAATCTTTTTGGTTTGTCTATGACTTATAGCTTTTTTTAGTATATGGGATTTTTTAAAATAAAAAACCATAAATCAAATTTGGGGGTAAGGAGCAGGTTTAACAAATGTTACTAGGGGTATGTAGGGGGCGGTTATACAGGAATTTATGTGGGTTGTATGTGGGGTATGGGGGAGAGGGGGTGTAGAGGATTGCTGTGGGTTGCTGAGCATTTTCTGATTTGGGTGTTTTCACAGAAAACAAAGAAAGGTCTTAGAAGGCTCATTTATACTACTTAAGGAATAGTTTACATTATCTGTTATGCTAGTTTTCACGTTATCCAACACAATAGGTCACAGGTAAATAGCATATCCAATAGCGGTGACTTATTCGCCATTTGGTTAATAACCAAAAAACTGTACGATATATTTCATTCTATGAGTGGACGAAACAATTTGAACATCGTTTGATAAGAATTGGAAAAAAACTTTCGATTTGCCCCTTGTACATTACCTACATACATAAGGCATTTTATATAGCACTCTTACAAGAAAATGTATCACAGCACTTAACAAAGACAATTTAAAAAAAAACAGGAGAAGGTGTGATCAGAACAAGCAAAAAAACAAAAGGTTCAAGATTGAACAGGTGAGTTTGAGGTGCGTTTAAATGAAGCTAGTGAGCTTGAATGGCGGAATGTTGTGAGGGAGATCGTTTACCAGCGCTGAGCAGCAGCCGCATTAAAGCCTTGTCGCAGATAAAGTGCGAGTACGTGGAAACTTGGAGAAGGCTTTTATCGGATGAGAGCGCAAAAGTTAGTGGCGAGTTCAATGTGGACTGAGTTTCGTAAGATATAGTGGAGCAGAGTCAGTGATGCATTGTAAACCAGAGTCAAGAGGTAAATGTGATACGATTTTGAACTGTGAGCCAGTGGAGATCATTTATGAGAGGCGTGACTATGGTCATACTTGAAGCACGGCGATGAGTTTGGCAGCTCGGTTTTGAATTCGTTGGAGGCGATTACAGTCTTTAACCGATAATTCCGAAAAAGCAGCGGATTAGCGTGTCAAGCCGGGATGTGATTAAGGCAACGAACAGCAGCATGACAAGTGTTCTGGACTCTATACATCCTGATACGAGCGAGATTGCGAATGTGAGAAAAAATTGACAGAATTGACATATTGAAGTGACTTGATCTGACATCGTCATGGTTTGAAATATCAAAATTCAACCAAGGACCAAAAAATGACTTTTTACCATTTTTTACCAACAAATCCAAAACTGTAAGCCATGGGTAGTATAAACTATACCTGTTTGGAATCGTTGTAACCAGACAAACAAACATGGTGTGCTTTTCAACAAAATGGGACATGTTAATTTTTTTACCCCTGTGGAACCATGAATCCAAGTTGGGGGTCTTGGAAGGGGTGTGGCAAGTGAGCTTCCATCATTTTTTGTTATCGATGTTTTACGTACTTGTGTAACAAAATTCACAATTTTAATCCAGAATTTGCACACTCACATGAGATACTGCTTAGATTAGACTTTACTTTATGGTTTACTCTAAAAGTTTACGACAAAAAATCGAATTGTTTATGCACCGGAATGAGGATAACTTAACTGGATGACAGCGGCTTTAAAAAAACAAAATATTATGAGACATCCGAAATGCTTGTCATTTGATTGATTCTAAGTCCAAAATGAATGGACGTGCTCCATTTCCAATGATGTCATATAATTCCGGCCAATACGGGTTAATATCGTCACTGGGCGGGAGAAAAACTCAATGTTGCATTTGACCTTTCCAAGCAAAACCTCACATGTAGTAACAAAGACGGTTACATGACAAAACCTCAATGTATACATTTTTCGAGAGACACCAAAAAATTTGAATATTTGCCTGTAATGCCATGCACTATTTGAAAGGGTTTCATTCTAATTTTTAGGTAACTATTTCTCCAGATTCTGAAATAAAGTGCCATATGAGTTACTACATATTTGGCATGAAATTCAAGCTAGAAACCGATGTGACCAAAATGCACATCTGAGGGGTTTTAGTACTGGGGCCCACATTTTATTATATGAGGTTTGCATTTGACCTGTGGAGTTACATTGAGGTTTTTCCCGCCCCCAGCGACGTTATGTAGTATATGGAAAGCTACTTAACATTGAACACGTTTGAGTCGCTTAATGGACTAATGGTGTTAATGTGGGAGAAAGTTAAGCCAAGCTAAACTTTCAATGTTTCGACTAAAATAAGTTAATTTCCAAAATCATGTCATATTAAGTAGTTCGTGGCTATCAATTTTGTTGATTTTTGTTTTAATTTCCTACGTTTTACAGTTTATTTATTTATGCAAGGTCTGTTTTTTTCACTTGCACCACGTCAAGACAGGCGTGATATGTTTCGATTTCCTGGGAGGATAACGTCACGGGCAGTCATATTTTGATGCGCTTAGAACAGCTCTGTATCAAGAGACCTGCAAGGATGCTGTTGCAGTTGTAAAACCTAGAACTGATGAAAGCGTGGACTATTTTTTTGTGTTGCAGAAGTTTACCAATCCTGTGAATAGCGTACGAAGCGCGTCGACAGTTTGGCATATATTCCTTGACATTTACACAAATTTACACAATGGATTTTGTTGACTCATCCAAAGTCTCTTTGGGCATATTACACAATAGTGTTTCCGTTGGTAGAGTCAAAAATGGGTTCCTATCTCTAAATTAGCATAACTTCCGAGTTATGCAAAGTTAAAAAATCAAGATTCAAAATGTCTCTAACAGTATCTTGTGTTATATATGATAGTTAATATCTTCTGAAGATTGTATTACTGCTGCAGTAAAAATACTCGAAATGAGTACAAATCTTTTGACTCACCTGCATACGATAGAGCCAATTGTTCAGAGAGTTTAAAGTTACTACGGTGGTAAGGTATTTTGTCTAACTCATATAAACCCACAAACAATTTTAAACTACCGCTTGGTTTTATAAAGATGAAATTTATGGAACGCATTTCCACCAAAAATTGTGAGCAGGAATTGTGACCTTTTCATCGCGTTAATGAAATTCATTCGTTATGGTTTAGTTGATTTTTTTTTCGGTGAAATTTACCAGATAAAATTTAATAGAATATTTTTATTCGATGAAATTGAAATAAAATGTTCTTGGTAAAATTAAGTCAATGACGTTTTTTCGATGAAAATTAGTTAAAAAGATCTACTTTTTCAGATGAATTTATTTGGATAAGATTAAGATGATACATCTTTCATCGATGCAAAGTAGTTGGTAAAATTTAGTTGATCAAGTTTTAGATAAAATTTAGTTGATCAATTTTATCGATGAAATTTACTCGATTAAATATAAGTTAAGACGAGCGGTATTATATGCATTAACACATCACAGGAAACCAAAGAGAAAAGAATATGAAGGAGAAGCTTTCGATAGAAATGTTAATTATTATATGGGATACCAATGCACATAAATTAGTTCTTTGCAAAGTACACTATAGAATTAATATAGGCATTATATTGCTATCCTGTGCCTTAGGGGGAAATTGGCTTTTGTTATTCACTCATTACGGCGTTAGGGCGAAATATACCTTCCCCTTAACGGCTCCCTTTGTATTGCGGATTATTCCTTTTTGGATAACAAAAGAATATGAATATTAATTTATGCAAATGGAGGATTATCCACTAGAACAAAAGATATGAATATTAATTAATTTAAATAACTTTAAGAGCTCATTATAACCTAATGAATATTTACACCTTCCCCTAACTATCATGTTAGAGTTATAAAAATGATTTTATTCGTTAATATTAACATTCATTTCGCATTCATTAGATATGGCTGTGACTTTTTATCCCTAACGTAACTTAACTGCATTTTTGAAAAAAAAAAAAAGTTGTGTTAGGGGGAAATTGCCCCTGGATCTAACAACCAACTTAACGCCACCTCCTTCTTTATGCGGTGATCGTGAGATTTCTTCTAGGGACGATATACAGGGTGAGTCAGAAAGAAATGGACCCTGATTTTGTCTGCCATCGAATTACCCTGTTGTATAATTGATAATAATTACAAATCCATTCTAAAGGTCGTGGATTAGGGGAATAGATTAAGCATCGCAAATAATATACATTTGTAAAACGTAGGACAATCAAAAATGAAATAGCTTTGTAATTGTTCATGAAATTAACACAAAAACGGTAGAACAAATTTCTCAGATAATTGTAAGGTATAACAGTGGAATTTTACTAAACTAACACACTATTTCAAAAGCCGAAATTTAACTGGTGAAGCTATAGGCCTAGATGATATTTTTCTAGTGAAAAATCTGACCAAAGGACTCTTTTCTTCAGGTAGTTTTATAATATATGGATTAACACATCCCATGAAACCAAAGAGAAAAAAATATAAAGAAGAAGCGTTGAATATAATGTTATTATACGGTATACAGGGTGAGTAAAAAAAATTGACCCGGATTGTATCCGCCATTTTGAAATTTTAAATAACATATATCTAACATATGTGGTGTCATCGGAAAGCCAATTTTATTATCTTTAATTTGCTGCAAAGATAATTCCAATCGGATAAGTATAGACCGAGCTACAGTCTTTTGAATCAAGTAGTCAGCTTTTACCCCTATCCACGGATTCCCATTTAAATACACGGTGGTCAACTAAGCAAATGACTCCCCAAAATGATGATAAGGGTATATGTCTATGTTTATGTGAAATATAGTGGTATTTCAAAGGTGAAAAAGTCAGTGATAATGGTAAGTTCTATTTGAAACACTTTTTTTTCAAGATGTGGCATATTTTGGTCTACAAAAATAGACAATACTTTAAACCTCAAAAGGTTGTCACCGATGTCTGTTCCTTCATATGGTATGATTAATTCAACTTCTCCAGAAACTGATACATAGATCAAGTTAATTTATTTTTCAAATGATTTTTATGAGTGGAGGACGTAGAAGTGTTAACAGGGCATCGGTGGTAAATTGCGACTGAATTTTGTGGGGTTAAATAGCCTCGCATTTATTCTGCAGTCAATAACTAGCCCGATTTTCTTCTGGACACTGATTTGCTTCGCTGAACGCCGTTCACTTCAATGCGAATCCGTGGACAGAGCCCAAAACGGACTACTTGATCAAAATGGCGGACACAATCAGGGTCAAGTTTTTTTTACTCACCCTGTATAAGGGATATCAATACATGCAAATGAGTCCCTATGAAACAGTAACATCAATATACGTTTTAAATGTTGGCATTCATTTCGCAATCGTTAGATATCGATGTAACTTTGGACATTGATGATATAGCGGCTGCATCTCTTTTTTCAAGATATTTTCCAAAAAATGCTTCTTTAAAAGCTTGGCGATAGTAGCTACTTGTGAGAAGATAAATGAAAGGATTCACAGTAGAGTTAACATACAGCATACAGCGTCCAAACACAAGCATTGTACCATCAATTCCTTCGTCTTTCCAAAACCCCTTTCCGATGCTGTTTTTAAAGATGTCATCAATGGTATTAAAGCGAATCATTATTTGGCAAATAAAGAAAGTGGTTCCATTAATTATAAGCATACGAGCCACTTGCGCACGAATCTTGGCTGCATGAACCTGCAGTTCTTGTCTTTCGCCCGTGTCGCTCTTTTTAACTACCTCACGATGGCTCAGACTATATATTATTCTGACATACATATATCCGTTCCATACCAGTGCTACAACGAATGGAATAGTTTCTATTAAGTCACTGAAAACTAAGACGTCGTCATGAATTGTCCAAAACTCTGTTTTTTGTGGAAATCCCTCGAAATCAGGCAGGTGAGGCCAAAGCGTGCAATACCGCACCCATTTTGAATATTTTAATATACGTAAACCTCCCAGGATGAAACCAGCTACCCATGTACTTGCGATTAATTTTTGGGTGCGGCTTTTGCTGGCAATTGCTCTGTGTTGAAAAGGAAAACAGATCCCATAATAACGTTCAAGAGTGACGAGTGTAATTAAACCAATAGAAGCAAAGTACATAGCAGTGCTGATTCCAAATGACAATATACAACCTAAGGAGGAATTGTAAGGCACATCGTGACGGACAGGAGAGTCATAGTACGCATACAGGTAGGTGCCGATTGATGATAAGATGAACACAAGATCAGCAAAGGCCAAGTTTGCCAGATAGTAGTTGGTGATGTTGTGGAGACGTTTCACCCTAGCTACGACGAACAAGAAAGCTGTATTAGCGAGGGTTCCGATTATCAGTGCTATAGGCAAACCAAAAGTGAAGGTTCGAATCTCAGAGCGAGAGTACGTCCACGTATAAGCATACCACGCTAGGTTTGTGAGATTAGAGTTGAAGTATGGATTATCGCAACCTTCAGGGAACGTTGTTGGGTATTCCATGCTTACGGTGTTCTTTGCTCGAGCTTTATCTGAAAACCACTTTCAGAGCTGAATTTTCATAATATAATTATACGGGCGTTAGGTTAAGTTTTATTGGGATGTATCCTTGGCCATTTTGGTTAGTCTAGTTAGACTAGATTAAAGACTCTTTTTTACGAAAGTTATACAATCCTTTTGATCCTTTTATAGAAGCTTTCATGCTAGGCTAACTTTGTGCAGAATTACAAGAAGGATTAACCTTTATTAGCGCTATTATTTTATATGATCGTATGGTCGTGAGTTGGATGTGGCCGTATGATTCATTTTGCAACAGCTCAATACTAAATTTCCAAAGAAATACGTAGCCAATGAACAAAAGAAAATTTCGAAAAATTGAACTTGTTGAATGTGTTTGAAAATGGTGATTTTTTGCTATGAATATATAGAAAGAATAGCACTTAAGGTGAAAATTACCTTTTGACCCCTGTAACCCCAGGTGACCTATGTCGTCAAACCATCATAATATTGTAGCCATCCACTTACTGATGCTTCTGATTGAGTTTGGTTGAAATCTAAGTATGTGGAAGAAGAAGCAAATTGGCATAAGAAAGAAGGAAGAAACTATAGCCACTGTGTCGTTTGTAATGGTAAGAGGAAAGCTCGACGGCAGGTACTTTTTACAATCTGTCGGTACCATTGGTTTTGTTGCACATATGTTGCGATATCTGCGCGTTCGTCATTAGGACCCACAAACATTACAAATATTTGTGTTACTTCGCAAAAGTACGTAACAAAGCTAGATTTAGTGTTTCTTTGATTTAGGTTTGCATTTTGTAGCACCTTGTTTATTGAACAAGACGTATAATAATGATCAATGCATTTCCACACATTTTGACATTTTGACCCCAAACACTGGGTCATTTGCCAAGGTATCTTGTTTTAAAATTTACCCACAGTTAACTTTTTTTACCCTGTAATCCCCTGATGGATTTTGACGTCAAACAATCCATACGTACCCATATCCACCTACTAATGCTTCTGACTGAGAATGGTTGCAATCCAACAGAGTATATGGAGGAAGTAAAGTTGGAATAATTTTTGGCACTTTTTATGGAAGGATTCTTCAGTTATCTAGGGTGAGTTATCTAGGGTGTATATAGCAACTCTACTTGAATGATCAGTGGCTTCCGAACATATCACACAATTAACCCTTAACGGACTGTGTCCTTAGCCTGAAAGGAAAATGGGTGTTTGAACAACAGCTTTAAGGATTTTTCACATCAGTCATTTTTACATATAACATATTTTGGGTGATTTCATGTATCGGAAAGTTCAATAGTACTGTTTTAAATGTCAATCAGTCACTAACATCGAGTATGGCCATCCCTGACATGAATCAGTGCGTCACGACGTCGCTGCATAGTGTCCACAAGGTTGTTTATGATGTCAATGGCAGACCGTCCCACTCATCTGTCAGAGCATGAGCTAACTTCTGTAGAGTTTGAGGAAGATTGTCCCTGTAATTGATGACTCGGCTTAAGGCATCCCAGCATGCTCGATATGGTTCAAATCAAACAGGCAATGGTATCTGATCCACCCCCTCTTCCTCAAGAAATTGTCTCACTACAGTGGCCCTTCTTGTTTTCCAGAATGTCCAGGTACACGACGGCGTTCATGTTTCCATCTGACACCACCAGTGATGTTTTCCTCCATAATGAATACCGGTCCATACCATCACTGAGCCGCCACCACCTCGCGTCGATTCCTGAATACAGTCATCTCGGAGGTTCTCACCACGTAATCGAAGAACCCTTTGTCTTCCATCTTGATGGTCAAGGATGTAGCGGCTCTCGCCAATAAACAAACATTTCGCCTTTGTCTGAGCTGTAATCTTCTGTGCTCCCTAGCCCAGCGAAGTCGATCAACTCTGTGGTGAACGGTTGGGTGTGGACATTTGGTCATTTGTCTTCACGGTAACCATGTTGAAGTAATCTCCGATTTACAGTTTGGATGGAAACGTTGATTCCATAGTGACTTCTCCACAAACGACGAAGACGGCTCGTTTGCATTTTCCAGGCTCTACGGCACAGATTAAGCAGTCGGCGATCATCTCGTCTGGTAGTCAATTGTTGTCGTCCTGAAGATTTTCGTGGCCTCAAATGACCCATCTTTCGATGATGTCTAAGGATCTGCGTACTCTGCGATATCCCGAGGAAATCAGCGACTCTGGCTTGTTTGTACCCTTCCGATTAGGCAAGTACTCCAATTACGGTGTTTGACAATTAGCCGTTGAATTTGGGTCTAACCAAATTATTCCAACTTTATGACAACAGTGTAGATTAAGTCAGGAGTTCCGCCTAGCTTAACAATTTTGGTCCAAACTGGACCTGCAAATAAGAAGCAGTTCACCACCATGCGGCCAATTATCACAAACGACGTTTTAAATGATAGCATATCCAAGCTGGGCGACCTCTGCATAGAATAGGCTGAATATCTCCACAGTGACAAAGGGCATCCGCCTGCATAAGACCAAAACCTTATATCTAAATGTCTCTACGAGAATCGAAGTACATTGGAATATGGTAACCATGGTAAATGTACTAAGGTTCCATTGCGGGCATTTCGTGGGTTTAATGCTCCCAATATAGCTGGAAAATGGAGGTCTGCCCTTTATTGGACGACAAAATGCCAATGAAATTATATTACACATGCACACACCCAACCCAATGACTACATTTACCCAGGGGGCCAGCTGGTTTACCCGACATGGAATGCTGTCAAAGGTTGTGTGGTATGAACGTGTTCAGGGGGCGCCCTTAACAATCCTAGCTGGCAACCCTGAAAATATGCTTCTCAAAACAAATGGTCGGCATTTTTCAAAATGGTCCTGCCGTTTTTAAACAAGTTTTGGAACATATCTCAGCCCACAGTGTACACAGAGGTGTGATTTTTGGCTAAACCTAGTGTTTTGGGGTCACGTATCATTGGTGCAACAGCTACACGCATAAATGTAATCTACCAAAAAATTGCGGCATCTTTCAAAGTGCCCATCCTGGTCAAAACTATTTTGCCATATCCCACCCACAATTTACATAAGTTGTGATTTTGGTGGCTTATACCCAGGTTTTTTGGGGTCACTGAATTCATTGGTGGCAATCAACTATACATAGTAATGAAATATACCAAATATGGCGGCCATTTTGTTCACCATCCTCCATTAGAGTAACTATTTTACCATACTCGCCAAATATGCATAGAGCTGTGATTTTGGTGGCTATCCCCATTTTTCGTGGTGTCCGAAGAATCAATTTAACATGGCTTTGGCATCATTTCCCTGCAAACGGCCCCCTGTCAAAATGGCTACCATAACCACACCGCATGCATATTGATGCTAAATTGTGACTTGTAGCAAATTGTGCATCCCCAGAACAAATAGAACGTAAGCTTTGAAATGAACCTTATGCCTCATGAACACCAAGTTGGGCTATGCAAATGGCATGTCAAAACTCACTTGTGACCTATTAAACGCTGATGTGTGTGGTATTGAATGGCTTATTTTGTTGCTTATCTGGCAAACAGTGGTAAGATTATCGGAAGCTTTTATCATTGCTAGTGATGTAATATTTGAGGAATTAGGCCAATTAAATTGTAAAATCATTATCACACTTTTCAAACATTTTTAAGTAGCAACACAAAACAAACCTACTCTAGTGAAGCCTTTGTTATGGACCGTCTCTTGGACGCCTAGGTCCAGAAATACCTTCAAACACAAATAAATGAGCTTTGCACAGTATCTGAAGTTTATATATATAACAGATTTTAATGATTTGCAATTGGTTCAAGAATTTGTTATGTCCAAAAACCTTACATAACTCAAAATTAACACAATTACACACAATTTAATAACTGATATAAGTTCAAAAGGAGGCGTGCAGTTCACTATGATATGTCCTCCTCAGCGAAGAACTCCAAAAAATGACAGCATGCAAAGTCACGCTTATCAATCCTCCACTAATATTCCCTTGGAATCTTCTCAGTCCTGAAAGTAAAACTTTTTGTCCGCCAGTTCAAGACGACATGGTTAAATAATTCCCTCGACAACACTCTTCCACAGTATATCAGTCCAAGATATCACACGATTTCTATCTCCACAATTTGGAATCCTATTTTTGATTCCCATCACTTCGCTTCAAAGACGACAGTAGAATATTACAGCACTCTGCTCACATGGAATGGAATAAATATAATAAATTCTGGCACTGTGTGGTACATGAATTACCATTAGTGTAGATAAAACTAGCTATGACCATAATGTATAGTGATTACAACTGCGGGCGGCCGAGACTTAACTCCAATCTCAAATATATACTGACTTCACAAAGTTCCCAGTCTAAAAATAGATATTACAACATCTGAATCACATAACTTTCCATATATAACTTTGTGGGGACATTCCTGATGACAATGGTTATGACTAAAGCATAAACAGGGGAATCAGTTCTAGTTAGACTTGGGGAATTCCCCTTCCCCTATGTGCAATTCAAACCAGGTTTGCACTTGCAAAACAAACAGGGATATTCCCCTGTCTCTCATTTATATAAAAAAACAAAGTACTTTTCCCGTGAGAAATCTTTGTCAAATAAAACTGAGAAAAAGAAAATAATATTTTTAAAAGTTTAAGTCAGAAAAATGGAGGCCATATAACACTGCAGAATAAGATTCTAGTCACCGATGACAATTTGCAAAGGTGTAATACATTCCTATATATGCAAATAACAAAGACCTCTAGGTTATCTAAGCGCTCGATCAAGCCACGGACCTGACTGAACGTGTGGCGCTATACACACAATCGAAGGCAGTAAATCGTGTGTACATTGTAAGTATCCTGCAAACCATGCTTGACTGCGGCCACAATGACCATCTTAGTCAAAACACCATTCCGCGCAGACAATTATGACAGCAATCAATACTTCCATGCATTTCCAATTCAAACGTGGTTCCACTGCCGTATTAAATAGCCATTGCAATAATTCAATCAGCATAGTAACATTTCATGTCACCCTGCATAGATGAGACAGGGTGTTCAGAATTGACCAAGTGACCCCCCACACAAATAGTACATCTCACTTGTAAATTATATCGCGCATAAGATAAGATTATTAGAGTACCTTTTAACCCCAATTTCTGGGATTGAATCCTGGCCGCAACTTACTAACACAAAAACCATTTAATCCAAATTCCAAATTTAATGTATTAGATGTAATCAAAAGAAGTACAGATTTTTGTGTGTCAAAATAGAAAGAAGTAAAATTTAAGCATATAAAATTATGCGAACGTATATGCTCCCAAATCTTGAAAAGAAAATGATATTTTTAAATGTTTTGAAAACCCTTATGAAGAATCGGTTCTGATGGTAGAAATATAGCTGGTGCGATTTAAAATTGGACTTAGAAACAAGGAAAAACTGTTTTTAAATCAAAGACATTATGAAATCATTTCTAGCAAACATATGATCTTTGTGATGTATGGAGGTTCAAACATCCACATGAAAAAAGATTCACATTGGCAACTGAAAATAACCCTAAGGTAAAGTCAATTGGATACTGGTTTATTAATCCAATATTGAATGAAAACAATATTATCGGATAGTGCATTTTCAACAGCACCAGGTATGATCTTTGCTGTAAAAATGAAATTATCAGTAGGTGATGCAAAAAAAGGGTAATGGGTATGGAAATATAACAGGTTATTAAAGATGCGAAAATATAGAAAGCTGAACAACTTGATAGATAAAACATATAACGAATACAGAACTTGCTCCAACAAGAGAATTGCTTGGACTTCATTATTAAAAGTGAAACACGAAGTTTCACTGTATCATACTGTAAAACAAAACACAACCGAATGGAAACCTAAAGATTTAGAGAAAATAACTGGAAGAGATTAATGAAAAAGTTTAATTGAGGACGCCTCAACGAAATCATGGTAAAATACTCTCAAGCTAAATTAAATCTTTTTAGGGGGGGGAGATTTAGCATGTAATAATATTACGATGGTGCCAAAATAAGACCAACGAAAAAAATGATCTAAGAGGTGAAGAAATACAAAATATTTTTGAATCTGGAAAAAGAAATGCAGTAAGAAAAAACTCTAACAAGTATAAGGGATGAAGATGGGACAAGTGGTAACGATCAAGATGATCTATTAAATGAAAAAAGTAATGATTATACACATTATATTTTTTGCCTTTAAAAAAGATAAAAAAAATCATTTGATGAAGCAATTCATAGATGATACGGAGGTAAGGAAATTGAAGGGAGTTATGAAAGAAAGTGTGTGAAGGAAAAATCACAATTGACTATGTAAAAATGCACTAGCAGAATGCAAAAAACAAAAGTCTGGTCCATGATGGACTAAAAGTAGAATTTAATAAAGATTTGGCCACAGATAAAAACACTAGTCGTCAACTCATTGAATGAGTTGTTTTGAGAACGAGAAGAAATGGCTTCAAGTCACAAAAAAAGGAATATAACACTACTTCATAATAGGCAAAGACTCTTGCTTACCTCGAGATAACTAACAATTGGAGACCGATTACACTAGTTATGTTGATTATAAAAATAGGCAACCAAGCTTTATCTAAGAGGAGGTTAAAAAAAGTGATCTCTATTCAATATATCAATCCTGACCAGTCTGGTTATATCAAAGGGCTGGTACATTGGTGAAAACACTAGATTGATCGAAGACATACTAAGATATACCGAAAAGAGAATATTACTGGGCTATGTTATCAATGATTTTAGCAAAGCCTTTGATAGTATTAAAGTGTTATTTAATACGGTTTTGAAAAAAACATAATTTTGATAGCGGGGATTAATAAAATGGGTATTTTAAAAACATTTACACTTAATAATATCAAGCTGTTGATGACAAAAGGCATAGTTATCTCATTTTCTTCAAATTAGAAAAGGGAGTAGGAGGCTGTCCCTTATCTGCCTTGCTGTTTATAATTGCAATCGAAACTTGGCTGGTTATACAATTAGGCAATTAATAAAAATTAAAGTCTAAAACTTCCTTCGAGGGTATTCACGAAATGAAGCTCGAATTCATTGTATGCAGATGACCTTACATATTTGTTACTAATGAAAAATATATTGAGACAGGTTATCGATCTGTTAGATGATTTCGTTATTGTCAGGCTTAAAACTAAATACAAACAACAAACAGAGGACAATATGGATTGGTTTCCCAATACCATTAGTCAAAAAAAATCCTAAAATTGAAATGAAATTATTTCCTGAAAATACCGTCACGTCTTTGGGCGGTGAACTTAGTAGCTCCCAAATTGCAGTAACCTGGGAACAAAACTGGACATCAAGAATATAAAATAAACAAATATTATAAAACTGTGGAACACAAAGCAGAACTTACAATCATAGATAGAATATTATTGTAAAGTGTTTTGTTGTCCTCTCAAATATATTTTTGCCAGATAATAGATATTCCGGAGGATGTATAAAAAGACTGAAGCAAACATTTCTTTAAATTGTTATGAATAGTAGTGAAAAGGTTAAGAGAAATACTGATATGCAGAGTATGAGAAAGGACGGCCGAATGGTTCATCTACCATCGTTTATCAATTCGTTAAAAGGTGTCATGATTAAAACGTTCTAACACAAAATGTAGAAAGCAACATGGAAAAATATTCCGTTGTTTGAATTTCAATTAAACAATTTAAACTTGCATATGACAATGTAATAGCAGCTATGACAGCCTTAAGAAGTGTGTTAAAACCAATTGGAATAAAAGTCTTTATTTATCATTAATTTGATTAAATATGGCTTTCACAAATCTGTGATGACCAAGTGATATCGACAATACTAGTAAAGAAAGAAATATATGAATAATGCCATCTCACTCAGGGGGTAGACACTTATGTAAAGAAGGATCAAAGCAGGTCATACCTATTTCAAGTTTGTTAGACGAAAATAAGCGTACTATTATCGATAGATGAATTACGTCCTCGAAGTAAAAAGCGGGTAGGGTGGGTGTAGTTTCATAATAGAAATATTGTATCTTACAATCGGCAATACCAAGAGCGGAAGAAAGAAAAAGACAAACACTGGGGTGATAAGCATCAATTGCTTTATACGTCGGTTCGACCTTACTCTCCAATCGAGAAATGTACAGCGAAAAGCATTCGCAAAACTTTCCAAATCATAATTTCGAATGGAATGAAATATGGAATAATATGGTGTATGCTATTAAAGAACCCAAAGTAAAAACGTTAAATTGGACAATAGTCAGCAACAGATATCCCTAAAAAATTTTGGTATATACATTGGAAAAAGCAAAATTCAGAACTGTGTTGGAGACATGCAAAGAAAAAGATCTAGAGCATTTTTTTATTGTAAACAAGTGCAGTTATAGGAAAGAGGTAACAAGAATTGTAATAAAATATTATGTTCCAAAAAATGAATATTAACAATATTCGATGTTCTTTGGCTATGTCTAAAGGAATATCAAAAACACCCCCAATTGATAAATAAGCGTCTATAGCAATTGCAAAATGTGTGTGAGTAATACAAGTATGGAAAACAACCATTACTATGTCATATTTTGTTTAAACATCAACTTAAACAGGAATATATATAGATCTCGGTCTTATTTTACAAAGTGTTCGGATAAAAAATGGAAGAATTATATTCAGTACTCTAGAAAGCTTTTTTAAAATGGTAAAATGTTTACGGAAAAAAGATAAGCCTTTCTGATAGCGATATATGATTGTACACTTTGTGTTTCAATGGAAAACTATTTGATCGATAAGAGAATATTAGATGAAAGATTAACGTGTGTGGCTTGGTAGAATAACTGTTATAATGTGCAATGAACTGATAAGATGTGAACTAGTAAACAATGTGACACGATATTTTATAATGAACATGACATGATTAGAGGTTTTGTAATATGTTAAGGGGACAATGATGATGGAGTAGAGTAGTACCACGATGTTTTTGTATACATGTGTATCATAACAATGTCAAGTTATGTCAAATTAGGTATAGATAGAATTGTAATTAAATTAAATAAAGGCGCAAGCCGAGAAAGAAAAAAAAAAAAACAAAACAACAGCACCAAATTCACCAACGGAAAGACTGATTTGAATTCTCTTTTCAGCTATTCCAATGCCGAGACCATCCCGGAGTTTCCCATTATCATTGCGCTTATAATTTTGACCACCTGAGGTCTAAGAAGTCGTTCGAACGTCATGAACGCACATTGCAGAATTTCCGAAATCTCCCCAAGCTGTATCACAAATATGACGTCACCATTCAGTAATGAGAGTAATGAGCGGCTCTCTTCATTTGTAATTGTTACGAAGAAGTTTGTTCGTGCAACATGGTGCAGCTTACAGCTCGGCAATAGTATTATTTGTGACAAATTTTCATGACACAAGAGCATACAAGCTACTCAAGATGCTTTTAGGGGAAGCCTTCCCGACAAGGACCCACAACCCTAAGCTGACCATCTGGGCAAATGTGAAGAAATATCGATATCATGGCACAAGCCTTAATCCGAACAAGGGTCACTCAGGGAGACGACGAACAGTGAGAACTGATTACAAGAACATCCAAGGGAGACCACTGGAAGAAGAAATGAACTTGGATTATCCCGTTCATCGTTCAACCAGATAACAAAAATTGAACTTCTATTCATACAGAATGCGCATTCGCCATCAACTTCATCACGATAATTTCAGAAGAATGCAAAGTTTTGCCGAGTGGCTATTGGATCGATGTCAGAGACACGTGAGATTTCTGGAGCATTTCACGATTGGCGACGAAGGTTTTTTATGAATGGTGAGGTTAACAACCACACGTCATGGTATGCAGCAGCTGAGAACCCTCCACGTTTCAACTTTGATACAAACAAGAGCGAGAGAAACTTACGTTGTATACTTCTCGTGGCAATGTAGAGCTTATTGGGCCTTATTTTTCGAATGAAATGTCAGTGGGAAGCTCAATCACTAGAGATTAACCACGAGATGTGACTGAAAATGTGAAACCACATCCTACGGCAACAAAATGATCTTCCGATATTGTGGTGGCTACACCGGTCCGCAGGACTTACTGCTGCCAGATCGTTTTATGAACTTTTTCGGGACAGAGTTGTAGCCCTGAATCTTTGTGGATATGGCCACTGATATGACACGAAGTTCTTAAGGGAGATTGAAGAACAAGTTTACCGCCATTCCACCGCGTAACTTCAGGATGGAAAGTTCTTACGTCATGATCCTTGCAATGGTCAGACCGGGCTGTGGCTGAAATGGGACGTCGTGCACACTTTGTATCGAAAGATGAGGGCAGGATGTGAAGTTTGTGTGGGGCAGTAAGTACGTAAACATCAAATAAAAAGAGTTTATGACAAACTTTTACAATGTAAGTTTTGACATGCCATTTTCAAAGCAATGGGTTCAATGGGGCCATGATGGAGAAAAATGGCATTCATTAAGGCGTCATTTAAAACTTTACTGGTTCTACTCTAATATAGTAAATAAGTATATAGTACACAGTTTTGCCAATTAACCCTTGTTTTTCAGGATTTTTTTCTGGAACGCCCGTATACCAACCTAAGAGCTGGTTCCTTGCGTACCAACAATGTTTTTCTTGCGTGGTTGCTAGACCCTAGTAATTTCCACTAATATGCTGGCACATTATGCAATTATTATATTTTTTTTGTTATTTCCCTCGGATCAATAACAATACAATAATGACAATGAGAATCCCTTCACCAAGAGGGTTTTTTTTTATTATAATTTGCTTACTGGGACTGTCCTTCAAACTTTTAGAATAATAATAATAAAAAATAATAATCAGGTTTATTTTAATCTCAAATCGTGGCCTGTTGGCCAAATTAATAGAGACTTTACAACCTAATAATTACTAGACAGAAACAATGCAAAACTGCGGCAGGAGCGTAAACAGTGGCCATATTGAACATTGCAAACACCACTATACGAACACAAACCGGATGGGAAGTGCAAGCTTCATGGTTACTTTGCCAGTCAAAGAACCATGAGAAAGTGGTATCAGGTTTTAATCAATATCTGGTTTATACAATTAAATCCCAAATTGAGTGCCCGAATTTAATCCAGCAAAGTGCGTTCCACTGAGATTCGAACCGAGGAACCCTTTGCGTCCTAGAGGTGGCTAAAGCTACTAACGTAGACCAACGCCACTTTTCCCGAATGTGTTGCTATAATTCTATGCCCACCGTCGATCCTACATGTCCCTTCCTATCATCCATGATTAAGTATTGAAAGGAGAAGGAATTCAATTTCAATACTGCACAAACATGAAATGTTTGGATACAATACAGTAGTTTGATAAATCTTACCAAGCATAGAACATTCACATTTACAAAGTGTGTGACTTTGGAAAAATGAACATCGTTTGAATGAAATATTTAACATTCTGTTATCGACATCGTAAAATTAAGTGTTCTTTAAACAAAGTCCATATTAATTTTAGCGCCAATGTGGCACATTTGGATAATTTGTATGATGGTGATAAGTTTTATAATTAGGATTGCACCAATGGATTCATGGACCCCAAAAACCGGGGTTATAGCCACCAAAATCACAGCTCTGTGTACATTGGGGCCTGAGATCTGGTCAAAAATAATTTTGAATGGCGGCCATTTTGAAAAAAAAAATGGCTCCAACTGGTTTATATTACATTTATATGTGTAGCTTGATTGCACCAATGGGTTCAGGGACCCGTAAAACCTAGGTTTATCCACAAAAATCGCAACATCTCTGACACTGTGGGCTGAAGTAGGTCAAAACTTGTTTTAAAATGGCGGCCATTTTGGAAAAGGGCTGCCATTTGTTTTGAGTAGCATATTTTCAGGGGTGTCCACCTAGAAGTTGTTATGGGAGATCCCCTGAACACGTTGATACCACACAACCTTTGACAGCATCCCATGCCAGGTTGACATAAAAAGTGGTGTTTGGCCCCTCTTTGCACACGCCCACTTGCAAGGGGAACGATGCCCCCCAACGTTTGGTTTTGGGAATGGTGTGCGTGTTCACAACAGTCACTATTGACGGCGAGCGCAGCAAACCGAAACATCTTCCCTCTTCAAGCCACTCCAAAATAATAAAACCATCTTCGTTCTGATTTTAAAACTCACGAGCTTTTGGAAAAGAGCCTAGCACGTGTCCACTGGTGGCCCTTTTTGTGATTGGAGTTTGTGATCCCGCCTCTGGTTATGGGCGAGGTTCATAGTTTATCAAAAACAGGGTCAATAAACGACAGTAACACCAGCTCATCAACAAAATTAATACATATTACGTCCGTCAACACACATGGGAATACTAATCACACACTATGGCAGCCAACAGGCAGTCAAAAAAATGCGAGTTTGCGAACGCCATATGTCGAGTTTTGCGACCCCGTGTGTCGAGTTTTGTATGTGGTCGAGTTTTGCGACGCCGTGTATCGAGTTTTGCGACGCCGTTGTCGAGTTTTGCGACCCCGGGGTCGAGTTTTGTATGTGGTCGAGTTTTGTCACGCCGTGTATCGAGTTTTGCGACGCCGTATGTCGAGTTTTGCAAAGCCGTGTGTCGAGTTTTGTATGTGGTCAAGTTTTGCGACGCCGTGTGGTCGAGTGTTGCGACGCCGGTATGTGGCGAGTTTTGGACGGTATGATGACCGGTGTGCCGGTATGTGGCCCCCCGAGTTTTGGACGAGATGTGGCCGAGTTTTGGACGGTCTGTGGCCGAGTTTTCCGTATTGTGGCCGAGTTTTGGACCGTATGTGGCCGAGTTTTCCAGTATGTAGCCGAGTTTTTTCTGGTATGTGGCCGAGTTTTACGGTATGTGGCCGAGTTTTGGACGATATGTGGCGAGTTTTGGACGGTATGTGCGAGATTTCCGGTATGTGCCGAGTTTTGGACGGTATAGGTGCCGAGTTTTCTGGTATGTGGCCGAGTTTTGGACGGTATGTGGCCGAGTTTTGTGTTTTTTAGAGCTTGTGTCACCATTCGAATTATTTTTCATGATTGAGGATTGTGATGATCTAATATGTTGATTTTTTTAATATGTGCTTATAGACAATAAATCAATTGGTAATAAAACCTAAGATGGGAGCTACACAGATTATTAACTTTGTAATTAAAACGAAACATTAAAAAAAAAAAAAAACTTTGTTAATAAAACTTAAGATGGGAGTACACAGATTTATTAACTTTGTAATAAACTTATTAAGATGGGAGCTACCAGATTTTTCTGCAAGCACCAAATTATATAATTTCATGTTCTGAAATCAGCCAGATTTTTATGAGAAAACACTGGGGAAGATTATTGGTGGTTTGCTCCGTTTAGTGTTGTGAGCCCTTGAACTTACACGGGCGACGGGCGCAATTTATCCATATTATTTTTATGCAGTATGGCGAATTTTATCTGGTTTTGTCCGATTTTCTTCTAACAGCGTTCTAACCTGTGAGGCCAACGAAGTTAGAGATTATTTTGCTTCTCTTGTACATGACTCCAATGCATTTCATGGTGAAAAGTAAAAAAAAGGGGAAGATAAAGAAATGAAGGGAAGAAGGAGCCCGAAAGAGGAGAAGAAAAGAAAAAGAGGGAAGAGATAAAATCAAAAACATAATATAGGATAAAGGAAAAATGAAAGTGGCGACCAAGGGGAGGCTCTATTTAATAAAAGTCATGGACTAACCCTCGTCTTCCTAGGGAGGGGGGCGGGGGGGGGGTGGTTACACCACCCCTAACGGATTTCCGCGAGCTCCAAAACGCAAAGTAAAGCGACTAGGCACCTTGGTAATTTCAATTACACCCTTTGCCGTCATTGGCGAAAACGGTTGGGGTACCCCTAACACCTAAGGGGAGGGGGTCCGTCACAAAGTCCGGAGGGGGGGGGGGGGGGGGTGTTGTAACCTCGGAAATTTTTAAGTCGCAATTTTGCCAAATCATCTTCATGTTATGGTGTTGAAAACTTGCAGGGCAGGTGTAACATCATCTTTCCTTCTTTATTGGCAAAAAACCCGGTTAAATTCCAATATTTGGAACTTGTAGCGCAAAAAAATAAATTTTCCCAATGTTGGCTGATATTTCGCTGATGAAAATCCATATTTTTAGGTCCGCGATGGGTAAAAAACGTTATTGTGACGTCATACATAGACCGACTGTATGATTGTGGTATCCAATGGATAAAGGAGACCCTATCCTATACCATCGTACCAAACAATCATCTTTGGGCCGTCTCAATTCACGTTCATGAGGGGTGTAACCCCCCCCCCTTAGGAAGGGACGTGTTACGAAAAATACCCTTCGGAAGACGAGGGTAAAGTTACGGGATATTCACCAGTTTAACCATCGTACTAATCTTTCAAAAATCTATTTTCTTGGATTCTTGTATCAAGGTTAGAAGGAGTAACAAAAGGAAAAGAGGTACGAAAATTATCAAAATGAAAGGAAGGAATAGGATTAACATATAGAGAACTGCCATCAGTGGAAACGGCAAAAAAGGCTGGTTTAAAAAAATCAGTGTCCTAAAACGACAGGTCACTCCTTGGCATTATGCATTGAGTTACATGTGTATAATAAAATATGTGGGCCAAGGAATAATTTAATTATTTATTTTTTTTTCATATAAAGTTATGACTGTCAAAATTCTAATTTGTGATTTTGGAAGGAAACATAGAAATAAGAAAAAGAGAGTTTTTTCGAAAGACCTACCATCATATTATTTGTAAAAAAATGTCATAATGTCACTAACGTAATGGGATGCATAACTGTATAAAAACTATTATAATCAGATTCAAAAATAAAATCAACATAAAATATCACATAATTAATAATGGACAAATAATTCAAGTGGAAAATAAAACTCTACAACCACAAATCTCGGCCCCATACGTTCCAAAACTCGGCAACCAGACCGTCCAAAAAACTCGGCCACATGCCGGAAAACTCGGCCACATACGGTCCAAAAACTCGGCCAATATCGTCAAAAACTCGGCCCTACCGGAAAACTCGGCCAAATACCGTCCAAAAACGCGGCCACATATCGTCAAAAAATCGGACACATACCGGAAATCGGGCCACTACCGTCCAAAATCGGCCACCGGCCGTCGCAAAACTCGACCACACGGTATTCTAGTCGCAAACTCTACCACATACAACAACTCACACACGGGGTCGCAAATCGACCATACGGCGTCACAAACTGGATACACGGCGTCGCAAAAAATCGACCACATACAAAAATCGACAACGCGTCGCAAAACTCGACATACGGCGTGGCAAAACTCGATACCACGGCTCGCAAAAAACTCGAACACATACAAACCTCGACACACGGGGTCGCCAAACTCGACATACGGCGTAGCAAAACTCGATTTAAACGGCGTCGCAAAACTCGACCAATTCAAAAATCCGACACACGGGGTCGCCAAACTCGACATACGGCGTCGCAAAAAACTAGCATTTATGACTGCTGTGGCTTGCCATAACCACTTCAACTTCACGCCGACACCCCAGCCCGCACCACTGCCCCCATACGCAAACCACACAGCAAGCTACAAATTTATTATAGTGGGGCAATCACGGTCGTCAAAGATATCATTGTGAGTGTGCAAATCATAGATAAAACTGTGAACTGTGGTACACACGTATTTTATTGCATTGATAAGAAAAAAACAATTGATGGAAGCACTTGCACACCCCTTTCATGGCCCCAGCTGGATTTCAAAGGCTACACAGGGGTAAAAAAATTGCAAAAATGTTCTGATTGTGTTTAAAAGCACAGAATGATGTTTGTTGGTTAGGAGGGAATCCAAAAAGGTATAGTTATACTACCTATGGCTTATAGTTTGGGAATTATGGGGTTAAAAACTATAAAAAATGGTTGTTGAAGGGTGATGAAAGAGCAATTTGGTTTGTACAGGGGTTCAAAAATAAAGTGGCTCCATTTTTTTTGTAAAAACGTGGCTCAAGTGTTGGTTCATGCTCAGTGAATGGAAATATTGGATGGTTTTGGACTTTCTTAAGTGTTTGGTTATTACCAAAAGGCGAATAAAGTCAACAGCTATTGAAAGGTATTGGATTATATTGACCTAGAACCTATTTGATTGGAATAACGTGAAAACTAAAGCATATCAGATACGGCAAACCTTTCCTTATTTCAATCCTTTAAGTTAGGGGGAAGTAATTTGCACCCACACATTAACCTGAATCAAAGCAACATTTATCTTTTGACCCATGTGCACACCGAAATTGACCTTTTCACTATTTTTACTCCGAACCTATAAGCCATAGAGAGTTTGTAAACTATACCTTTTTGGAAGACTTATAACCATACAAACATCATGGTGCACCTTTCAACACAATCGGAACATTTTCCACTTGTGACCCCCTGGATAAATTGAAACCCAAGTGCGGGTCCATTAAGGGGGGGTGGGGTGGTATCAAGTGCATTCCATCAATTTTAGGATGATCAATACCTAAAGTACTTGTGCGCAAAAAATTAACAATTTTTCCGCAAGCGCACACTCTTTCCCAACAAGTCCCCTGCTTTATGTAGCATTTGCTTGATACATGTTTTTGAGCTCTTACAGGGTTACACAATAAAAACTCTTACCCAAAATGAAAGTGGAGACTTTTCCTTTCTTTAATTTGAATCTGGTGGCATTTTATTTTTATGCCATGCTATTGACTTCATATTTGAAAAGCCGGTTGCCAAAACAATTTATGTGTACTTATCATTCCATCAGGAAATACCCATGGACAAAGTTGCAGTTGTGCTAGATACGAGTTTTCTGTCTTGGGTCAGGGCAGGGGTGTGGGGGGTAGGACACGATCTATTCGATTTGGGCATTGCGGGCCACCGGGTTAGTAAGTGTGGGCGTTAAGTAAGATGTGGTTAGTAGTATGCCTCCAGTAAAATTATGCTCCGTGGACCAAGTCTCTTTTACTGAGCTTATTGTTCAAAGTGGACCATATCTGAGAACCACTCAACCAAAATGAACATTTTTTTCAGGGCAAGATGCTCAATTACCCATTCTTTATGGTGAAGATATAAACGACAGATACCAATTTAAAAATAGTGGAAAATATCACTCATTTTAGGTAAAGTGTTTATTGGGTCACCCTGTAAATCTGATCCCCGTTTTTCAGTCCCGTTTTCCAGACCCCAACAGGTGTACTGGAAAAATGGGGAATGAAAAGGTGATCGAAAACGGGGGACTGTATCGCCTCAGAATTTAATAAGTATTAAACAAGTTCATTGGAGAAAATGGTGTTTACACAAGTCATCCAATGGGAAAGGCTATGACATCACAAACACCCCCATCAATACACACACATAATACCCCACACACTCCGTACGTATTACATCGTCATCCACATGGAATGACTATCACACTTTATAACGCACCGCCAAACACCTCCACTCCCCCCCCCCCCCCACACCCCCCCACCACCACACACACACATGTCAAACAGAGGGACTGAAATCTCAGATTAAAATCTGATTTAGATTTCAGTATAGGAAATTGTTTGGCTTTTAGACTTTTTTCAGCATTTTCAAGAGGTTTTGAATCAGGGGTGCTCACCACCCTGCAAACACCAAGCTACCAAACTTTAATATTACGCGTAGTGATTCATAATAGTTGCTTTATAAAGCTGATCCACCACGTGTGGGTGTCTGAAAAAGATTGAAAAATGTAGATAATTGTAGATCGAAAA
The DNA here is from genome assembly GCA_023653785.1 of Ophioderma brevispina. Classification (NCBI taxonomy): domain Eukaryota; kingdom Metazoa; phylum Echinodermata; class Ophiuroidea; order Amphilepidida; family Ophiodermatidae; genus Ophioderma; species Ophioderma brevispina. The sequence goes on from JAMKCH010050134.1 coordinate 105,806, forward strand.
ACGGGGGGATCACATCGTTCAAGATATATTTACCATACGTTGATGTTATACACAGGTAATCAAAATACAATGGGTCCACAAAATATGGTTGCAAGGCAAAAAAAAGCGGCCCTCTTTGGAAGTGAAAAAAATAACAATGACGTAATATTACATATCACAAATGCAGTCTTATAGCTTTTGAATACCGTTTACAGCATCGGTTTGGTTGGTGCAGTTCAGGATATGGCTAATTCTAAGGAGGGTGCGATACTAATTGTGCCACTTTTCACAGAAGTAGAAGTAATTGGGGGAGTCCGCCGTACTCACTCTGGTACAACGGTAATGAATAGGGCACTCGATTCAGGTTTGAATCTTCTCGCAACATTATAGTTAGCTTTATTCCGTTGTGGTCTATGGAGACCGGATATGGTCCCGGCGGACTATAATTCTGTTCACAACGGCCCTTCATATGGTTCCCAAAGCACCGTAGCCATGCACGAGATTCAGAATATTTTCATAGGTTAGCAAGGCGGAGGGGGTCCCATTCTTCCTTTTCATAAACAAGAAGCCAGGAACTATCTAGGTCGCGATTATTGAGGAACGCGCGGGCACCAAATCGCTTCGTGTTGTTTTAATTCGCCCTTGTTTTCCCCATTGCAAGGAGTCCTCGAATGGTGCAATACGAATGGGAAGCATTTTCACAACAGTTCGATCACTTCGACTCTTTCTAAACAAAACAAATAGCTTACAAGAGGTGATGAATGGCATTGTACAGGAAACACTCCGAATTATTTCGATGCCATTTCGAGACTACCTACAAATAACGAATCGTACAAATGGGAAATGGTGGGTAGTTGTAAAAACATAACATCGGGACTGGAAGACCTGAACGCCAAGGTCAGAAATCAGAAATACCTTTAACCACAATATTAGCTTGGCACAAATGATTGCTTTTTAAAAACAAAGTTATTTTAATTTTTGTCAACAAAAGATCGATTCCAAGAATTTGGAATGTCAGAACAATTGCCAAATTACACAAAAGTTCGACTCAAGCAATTAAAAAACAATACAGTCTAATTATAGTATAGCTCACTACTCTTAGAAAAGACTGGTGCCTAATTGAACCATATATGGGTCTTCTTCTTGTCCTCTCAGGGAGAACCTTTAAAGGTTCTATGTTTAGAACAATTTAAGAACCATTTAAAAGGGTTATTTTAAGAAACCATTAAATCGTCTATAAAGAAACCAATAATGAACGTCCTTATTTGTCCTCTAAGGAGAACCCTTAGGCGTTCTAAAAGGATAAGAACCCTCTCAAGGTCTTTTAAAGAACTATTCCGATAAAGAACCATTTGAAAGGGTTCTCAAAGGAACCAATTAATGGTGTTCTTGAATTTTTGTCCTCTTCGGGAGGAACCTCAAGGGTTCAAGATTGGTAAAAGAACCCTTTCATAGTAGTTCTTTTTTAAAGAACTTGACATCCAAAGAACCAACAAAAGGGTTCTTTAACAAATCGTTTATATAGTGTTTTTGCCTTCCACAAGAACCTTAACTTTGAAGAAAGTTCTTCACTCACTGGAACCTTTCCTTTGGGGTATAATGATAATTAAACTTGCAATACTTCTATCCAGTGTATGATGGAAGAAGTCTTCACCTAAGATTGCTCCATGCATGCAGTTGAATCATACCAAAAAGGGCACCAACTGTGAGGGAAAGGTTTAGAGGTTCTTCTGAGATTGAGTACTTGGAGACGCATCCTGAAGACCTGTAAATAAATCAAAAAGAATGCAAGAAAATGATTAATTTTACACTGAAAATTTCCAATTTATCAAATCTGTGAAATTGGCTCCACTATTGTCAATTAACTTTACAATAACTGAATATAATTTTGTTGTGATTAGAGATGCAAATGACAAAATCATGCCAGGTGTCATTTGATGTTTTTTTTAATCTGAAATCATGGCACAAACACAAAGGGTGAGTGATAGTAAGGTGGAAAAAAATCAAAGGCAAGTGCATTGACTGGTGTATTTGAACGTCAACAAAATCATTATTAACCTCATCCAACATTATGCGGCAATTCCCACATATTAAGGTTTTTTAAAAATGGGAAATTGCAAAATATTACTATGGGTTTCGGATTACAACATCCTAGATTTACATAAACAGAAAACCATTTGTTGGTAATATTAGTTTTTCTGAAAGTGAATTTGGAAAATTATAGAAATTTGTTGTATGCATATAAAATTGATGACCCAATTCAATTAAAAATCAACCTTTTCCTCTCTATGCTTTACAGTTATTGCAGGTTGGTTTAGATCCCCAATCGTTGTGATCGGTTCTTGCCTCCACGTAAGGTTGGAATTAACCCTTTGGAGGGCTAAAAAATAGTACAAATTCAAGTTTAGGAAAATTAATATCTTTAACAATGCTTTTGTTTGAAATCAATCGGAGCTTCCGTTCAAAAGTTGCGGTCGAAAATGGTAACTTCGCAAATGGAATTTCCTATGATATTTCGTATGTATTTTGTTTCTCAAGCTGCGATAGTTAATTTGCTTTCACTTTAAAAACTCATATCTCAAAAGTTAAATGAGCTTTTGATCTTTTTCACTCCTTATTGGTACCAATTCAAGTTTTTCTGCAAAATAAAATAACATTACTAAAACGGTGGTCATAGACTAAATTGCGAAATCTCCAAAGTGGATTTTAACGATATGTCATTGTTGTGGCCGGATTTCTAAAAACGATTGAAACTTGGAGAGGAGGGGATAAAAAGCAGGGACTTACTTTTAAGGGGGGAGTGAGAGCAAGGTATCACTCAGTCTCCTTAAGGCACGTGTACACTGTTAAAAATGTTCCTAATTTTACCCAGGGACTTACCTTTAAATTACTTAAAACCCAATTATTTACCTAATCTTCACGCTTTATTACCGATAACGAACATAAATCTCAATTGGAAGCAGAAAAAAAATGGAATAAACAGTTGGCTAGAAAATAATATACACATTTTGAAAAAAAAGGTAGTATTTATACGCCGGCCCGTTAATATTGTGTTATATACGTTCTTTGTTACTTGTTTTTAATGTAGAATATGAACTATGAAAAACCGGGTACCTATAAAATGTGTTAAATAACGTTGTAAAGTAACGCCATTTAATATGCCAAAATCTTAATTTTCCCTATCATTGTTAAAAAGTTTTTTTTTAACTTGGTAGAACTCAATTCAGCATTTTTTTTGTAAATATTTAGTTAATTTGAAAAAAAAGTAGTACACACAATATATTTATTTTAGCATGGTTCTGCTATCAGTAAAGGCATTGTTAGGGTAGTAGATAAGGGTTAGACTTGGAATTCTAAGCCTGTTCGAATCTATGTGAAGGTA
>JAMKCH010050135.1:0-11397 GCA_023653785.1 Ophioderma brevispina
AAGTATTTTGATTGTGGAAGAAACATACACTATATGAAAGATAATATAACAGCATAAATTTTCAATAGAAAAAGAAAAATTCATTTTTCAACCCCTCCGACCTCTATTTTGGCCTATAAAACAAATTCATATTTACCGCAAATAGCCTCATTTACTCGAGCTGGGTCACAAATGGATCTTCCTGTTCACGCTTTATTGATGATGTGAAAAAAGAAAACTGATTGCAAGTTACCCATATGTGTTAGAGTCAGGAGAAAATGGGTGATTTTATTCAAAGAGTATAACTTGGGTGTGGTTTTGGGGCAAAGTATGTAAAACATTCTTTTTTTAATTTAGACCTTCAAATCTTGCTCTTTGGCGAATGATATATTACTTTACAGGAACTTTCTTTTAGATTTGTCACTAAACTGCGACAAAAATGAGTGGTAAATTCTTGTGAATCAGGCCTGTACATACAAGACATGCACGTCTTGCAAAATCCCCCTACTGCTTTAAAGCCAGAGTAGGATAATAAAATTTAAACTTTTGATGATTTGCACTTTCGCAGAACTGGTAGACAATAATATGGACAGGAATAGCTTTGTCAAATTATTAAGGTCAAAGATAAATGTAGAGCAATATAATGACCATAAGTGACCCGGAATGACCTTTGACCTCATCTGTTACCCCCCATAAGACCCCCTGTCATTATCTCAATGCATAAGCATACCACATATGAACATGATCTATCACTCCACTAAAAAGCTACAAGTAACTTGAAGGTGGTTAACCAAAAGGGCCTTCCTGATTTTGCGAAACGAAACACCCATTGGTTACACGCTATATTTGTTAGATGTTGGGTGGAATCCCATGGGAGTTTCGTGTGTGTTTCAAAAACTACAGTAAGCCAACCAAACGAAATATCTGCGCAGTACAATGATACGCTAAAACTACCCCTGATGCCTTAACTGTTACCCCACATGGAACCACTGTCTCAATGTATAAGCTTACCGAGTATGGACTTGATCCCTCACTGCACTAAAAGTTACAGTAAATTGAAAAATATTTTTTTTCATGCAATTATGCCCCTAAGATAATACAGACAAAGAGAAAGACAGACACAGACATGATCATTCTGTGTTGGTTTTACATGTATTGGCACTATTCTGGGTGAACTATTGAGGTCATTTATTTACAAAAATTCTCTTATTGGATTAAATACATCAAAATGTACATTTTAATCAAAATTACAACTTGGACATATTTGTTGAAATAATATTTATGCGTCATATGGCGGGTATACTATTTTTTACCAAGTTGCTCCTAGATAACTGGAATTCAAGGCCAAATATTTACTAAATTACTAATATTTGTTTAATTAATAAAACAGGTGCTTTTCATAAAGTGCCAGAAGTGAAAATACTAGAATTGAAATGACTGGTCATTAACACTTCCGGTTATTCTTGGTTTAAGTAACTCTGGAACAAAGTTGTCTTTGAAAAGACTTTCAATGAGGATTTGTACAGCTTTCTTCTGTTGAAGCGGTTTGATATACTCAATTGAAGTCCATCCCTGGCTAACTCTCTGCCTGTTTATGAAAGTCATCAGACTTTAAAACCACTGACAATGGTTGGACTTCTAAAACTTTACTCAACACAAAAGAATTGAAACATAATCTTACAGCTTCTCTATTAAAAGCAGTGCTAATAAAAAGCCATGAAAATAATATTCACACAAAAATTAGTCTAGATTTGTCCAATTGTTACCAGACATCTTTCTCAAGGATTCCATGGCTCTGCAAGCATAAACTCAACGCCCTCGGGGGTCAGGTGTGAACGTGATATGTCTCCATATTCTATATCTATATAGCTAGCTTCCATTGGATCCCAATGGTATCATATGCTGGTGGCGGAGTAGAGTTCTGGGGTGGTATAATATCAAATCATTCAACCCCCCATACCACTTTGGTGGGTCTGTCAATGCTAACTGATCCAAGGTGTTCAGCCGGCTGGATTTATAGGTGTTTCTCTCGATTCACGTGGAAAAGTAAAGTGAAAATCAAATCTCTTATGTAAGAACTAACAATCTCTGCTGTGAGAGTTTTAGCTACTGAATTGTCACTATAACAATAGTTAGAATTCCTTAATATTGAAACATTCCAATTAGGAAGGATGGTCAGCTAGTACCTAAGTTTATGATAAAAATCAAGATGTAACTGGTGGCTAAATCTCTAAAAATCCACTCAGTAATTCTGGAGATATGACCTTAAAGGGCATGCAATGAGAGATTTTGAGGCACCAAATATTGTGTCATAATAGTAATTTCATATAGATGAGACACTCAATAGATTTCTTACCTTGATTTTGGCTACAGAAAGGTCTTAAAAGAGAGAAAAAACAAGGTGGTGGATTTTGATGATTATTTTCCATATACAACAGAGGCTGAATTTCTTACTTGCTCCTATACAAAAGTAAAATTTCAACCAATGTTTTGTACCAAAGGAAACATTTCTCAGCTTAATTATTTCAGATGGGGATATTTTTTATGGAAAGCGTTACATCAGGGCAAAAAATCAGTACTTTTGATTTTTTTAGGGACACCTGATATGTGAAAAAGATCTCATTGTACCTGGAATAACAAATATGTAATCTGTAGGACCCACTCTAGCAACTTTTTAGAAACTTGTAACTACAAAGGTCAACCACAAATAACAAAAAACTCTTATTAATCAAATACCATGGGGTCTAATGACAACAAACACTGAAATGAACTACCCTGACAGCACCAATAACCAATAAAGTCGTAAGGGATGATGAATGCCATCTCTAAATTTGGAAACAGTCATTTTTTTCCTTATTTTAATCCTTTCAGATTAACCCTAACGAGGCCCAGATGCAACGAGGCAACGAAACCGAAAAAACAGTCGAACATGTTTCTCGTTGCATCTCGGGCCGTCAACAACTATTTTTGGTCGCGGCAATGACTCTCATTACACCTCATTGCATCTGGGACGTATTCCGTGAAATGACACGATGTATCGTTGCATCTAGGACGTCTTTTTGGAAAATGACGCGAGGTTCCTAGTTGCATCTGGAAATCTTTTGGAAAATGGAGCGATGTTCCTCGTTGCATCTGGGACGTTCTTTTGGAAAATGACGTGAGGTTCCTCGTTGCATCTGGACGATGCCCGCAGGAGATCAAATTAGATCAATGGTTCATTGATCTGAGGACGTATTCCGAGAAAATGACGCGATGTTTTCTGTTGCACTGGGACGTCTTCCGGGAAAAATGAAGCGTTTGCTTTTCATTGCATTTGGGAAGTTTACCGGCTAGATATTTCAAACAAAGTAGAGCAAGTCAGATACATAGCAAAAACTATTTTCATGAAACCAATTGCTCCTTTTTCAAGAAAAAAGAAATAAACGTTTTACTTGCCGTGGCCCGCTTTTTTACTTGCGTGGCCCTCGCCCGTTGACTTAAAAAAATACAAGTCCAACTTGCGTGGCACTGCCACGTCGTTGTGATAAAAAAAAAAGCTAACAAACCGGCCAAAAATTGAGGTAATTCTTTTGCAAGCCTTACGGCCTATGCATAGCAATTTTTAGCAAAGAATTACCCTAAATTTTGGCCGGTTTTGTTCGCTTTTTTTTATCACAACGACGTGCAGGGCCACAGAGGTGACTTGGAGTTTTTAAGTCAAAGTGGCAGGGCCACGGCAAGTAAAAAACAGGGCCACGGCAAGGTAAAACTTATTCTTTGTTACATGGGGAAGAAACTCCTCGTTACTAATCGTGAAGATAAACAAACCCCAGGAAAGACCGCATCACCACCGACTAAAAACTAAGCCCTGCGGGCCCATAAAGACCCAGGTCTTTTGCAATAAAGACCTGCTAAATACCTGGCAGGCCATCAAGACCCATGCACCCTAAACCTACAACTAAAAACTAGCCCTGCGGCGTCATAAGACAGGTCTTGCCAAGAAAGACCCGCTAACTCCTACAGGCCATAAAGACCTGCGTTCCTACTTTTTAAGCTAAAAAACACTACCATGTTAGCGGTGATTGTGGTTATCTGACCAAACAAAGGGCAGGCGGACGCCGTCTAACGGTTAGCTAGTGAGTAGCTAGTTTGTAATAAAATCGTGCGATTAAACGGTACATAAAATCGTGCGAACAAACCGGTAGCATCCTCATGTCCAACAGTATGTCTACAACCAACCTTGGCGTTTCATGGGGCACCGGGTTTAATGCAACAGAAGGCCCAATGGATTAACTATGTCACTAGGAGATCATACATAGTACCCCGACTCCTACGGGGATTGCAGAGGACAGGAAATGAGGTCATAGCTCAAGACCCCACCAGCATTTCGCCCTGATCAGAACAAAATCGGTCAATCACGGTCGCCGTAATCATCCGGTGCCCCGAAGAACGCGCTGCATGGTGGATCTGAGATTAGCAACAGGGGTTCGAGGATCCTTTGCTCTGGGTTGGGGTCAGTCATGATTTCATAGATCAGACATCAGGTGGATCTGAGATTAGCAAAGTGGGTGCCGAAGATCTTTTGCTCTTGGCGTTTCAAAGTGAGTGTCTTGCGTTCATCTGCATCTACGAGAAAACTGCAAAGTGGTAGTCCTAGGAAGTTTTCTCTAGCTGCAACTAGGGTATCATTCCTACTTTCGGCCGTAACTACCCGTAGATCAGATGTAGTTTGAAAACCGTTAGGGGGTTAATTAGACCCAGTTCCATCTAAACTGGGCAAGAGGCAATAACTGGTGTTAAAGCTATGCCTCATTTCCCAGTCCCTGTAATTTAGTTTGCAAAACAGTATTTTCATTGAAACAGGGTTAGATTTAGTATGGTTAATCTAACGCCGGCTTCGTCAAGTCCTTGTTCAGAGGAGATGGCTCGTGCATTTGTATTTAGACTAGGATGTGATTTTTTACCACCAATATTAGGGCTGCATCCCACACACGCTCTCGCGAAAGCCTAAGATAGCGAAAAGAGCGTCCGCAGGGACCGCAACGTGCCATAAAGCACAAGGTCCTCATCAGCAGGACATCGGCCTTCCGTCACCGGTAATGTAACGGCTTTCCTTAAGTACATTTCAATCACATGCTTGAACGGGGGATTCGCGCTGCAGGCCTTTCCCGCTTCACTCGCCGTACTGAGGGAATCCTGGTAGTTTCTTTTCCTCCGCATTCAGCGGGTGATCTCGCTCGATCTGAGGTCGAGTCTATAAAGAAATTGAGAATGTAGGTGTCGGGTACTCTTGCCAGCGACACAGGCCGCGCCGGAACACCAGGAGCGCTTTTCAAGCTGAGCGCCTCGGAACCCATTCGGGCGGAACTTACCTTCACCACCGTCCCAGAGCTTTCCAGGCGGTCAATAGGGATTTACCGGTCAAAACGCTGGCGCAATTTTCGCTGGTTCTGCCTCACCCTGACCGTCCAGCCAACGCCTCTCGGCACGGAACACAGGCAGGTTGTGGAGGAGGTGACGCTTTCTATGGACTCCTTTAGGGCTCGCATCTAGTGTCCTCGCTCCGCGCCCGATTGCACGGGCGCAGAAGATTAGGATGCGGTTTGCCAAGTATCCCGCGTCTGGTGTGTACCGCCTACGCGTTTTCTCGTATTTAGCGACCCTCAGACGAACGGGGTCAGGGCCCCTGGCCCGAAACCGCCTATGCGTTCAAATACCAATGAAAAATGTCATCGGTTGCACAAGCCAAGCGTACCCACACACGCCAAGGCTAAGACCTACCCGTGGGTAAGCGTTTAAGCACTCGAAGGCTCAACATGTGGCCTACTATAATTCCCCTTTCCTCGAATCCAGGCGAGCGGGGCCGTGGACCTGTCAACCACGTTAGAATAGGCAGGTTTTTTCACAGGTATCCCCGTTATTATGTTCACCATGCAACAATAGTAGCCAAAAACCCGGCGATAGGACTCGCTTCAGTTAAGGATCGGGTCTGGCTGTCGTAAAGGGTTATGCCGTTGACTTGCGGGTTCAACACACACATAAGCGTGATGACTTCGGCGTGTCAACAGTCATGCTTGTTGTGGCCAGATCTCGGCAGCCTCACCTTGAAATACGCACTAACTCACTCAAACGGACCGTCAGTTTACTATATCTATAACCTTAGCCAAGCCCGACTACCAGAGAGTACCCCTCTTATATATATACGGTCTGGTCCCGACCAGGCTCCAGCCACTACAGGCCAGGTTTTTTTAGCTCTGCGCATGCTACATTTTTGTACCAAACCAATGTAACCTTCCGAAAGCGTCCCTAGATCAAAATCCGATTTCGCATACGGCACACTTCCATTTTAAGCTCTCTCCAGCGGGAGAGCCACTCCGGTAAAATCACCCACTAGTGGGAAACACCGGATCTGTTTGCCTAACAAATGTTTGGCGCCAAGTGCACTACCGTATCAGCCGACAGATACTGGCAAAGGGCCTAGCCGGCCCTGGATCAAACAGACCACTTACGCTAAAGACAAGGAACGGTCCGCTCTGGACTTAGTCCACTTTTTCCCACCAGTGTAACTATTGGATCTTGGGTGAGCTCTTGGTAAAGAGCAAAAGGAACCGGGTCATGTTCCCGTCTAACCGTAATCACTATCGTGAATCGGTCATGTCAGACACACACCTCCTCTTATATCTATACGTTCTGTCCCGACCAGGCTTCCAGCCACTACAGGCCGGTTTTTCTGACCTCTTGCGCATGTTACATTATTTTGTACACAACCATGAATTGCCACCGAAAGTGTCCCTAGATCAAAATCCAGATTTCCGCATACGGCACTTTGTCCATTTTTACTCTCTCCAGCGGAGAGCCGCTCTCGGTAAAATCACACACATGGGAACAGTCCCGTCTGCTACTGCAAAAATGTTGGCGCAATATACAATACCCTCTCTTACCAAAACCTGTCCAAGTTGGTCCTGGGTTATAGATCAGGTGTGTGCACAGCTACACAGGTTGAAGTGTTCGCTGCCGTGGCCCTGCCGGGTAGAAGTCACGCTGCCGGGGTAAGAAGTCGCTGCCATGGCCCTGCCACTAAGAGAGGTAAGTACCCCTCATATATAGTACGTTCGGGTCCCGAACCCGGCCGCCAGCCGCTGGCCGGATTTTCGATCGCATCATAACTTACCCGCACCTACCGCGTGGCACTACATCAGATACTGGGCGGCACAGGACTCTCTAAGCATAAGGTATGGTTGCCTTCAGCGCGCCTTCTAGAAGGTTTTGGCGGAAGCCGGCATGTGCCGACATTTTGGCATCAGGATACGGTAATCCTCCTGCGCAAATTAGAACTCTACCGCCACGGCTCCGTACAGGTCCACTTTCTACCAATCCGGGCCACGGCAGCGACTTTGTACCCAGTAGGTCCACGGCAGCGAAAGTTTTCCCGTGGCAGGGCATGACCTTCACGTGGCAGGGCACGGCAGCGAAACTTCACGTGCAGGGCCACGGCAGGCGAACCATTTTCACCAAGTCGGGCCACGACAGCGAAAATTGTCACCAAGCCGGGCCACGGCAGCGTAACTTTGAAAAAGAAAAAAAAAAAAACTGCCCAAACCCGTCTAACCTAAAAAATACAAATTCCAAGATGCCAAAATTGAGGGGACAAGATTTATGAATGTTGTCACCGCCATCTTACCTTTCTGCTTCATGGACATAACATTTTATTGAAAATGCAAGTCCTTACATGTAAAAGCAATATCGGCTAAAACATTCCCTCATCTTTTTTCCCCTCAATTTTTTGCATTCTCTAACGTAAAGCCGGGGCACGGCAGGTGAAAGTATAAACAAGGCCTATAAGGAACAAAACACTGCCCTATCACCGGACCAGGCAAATTGTCGACTAAAACATTCATTAATCTTTCCGCCCCTCAATTTTGGCTCATCTTTTTGCTTCTCTAACGTAGCGGGCCACGTGCAGGTGAAAGTATAGACAAGGCCTATATCGAACAAAACATATGCCCTAACATAGACCGAGAAATCGCTTGCTAAACATTCAGGAATGTTTTTCCCCTCAATTTTGGTTTAACAACGCCGAGTAGTTAATGATCGCATGTCCTGATCCGGAAAAGGTGTAATGTAAAAAGTTCCAAAAAGTTAATTGCAAAACATCTGCATTGTATTGTTTAATCATATTGTTTTACTGAGTTTGCTTGCATTGCTTTACTTACTTTTATTTTTTTCTTTAGTAAATTTGTACGTGTGGTTTTTAAACTGATCATGAGACAAATATTCTAAACAAGGTTTCCGAAAAAAGGATCAGAAAAGCCACAATGTTTCGTTCAGTGCCAATGTGCACATTAAATACAACATTAAAGACATTTAAAATGTGTTCCTACTTTTATCTTTATCCGTTTACGGATAATTTGGTGCACTTTTTTAAAACCGACATCTTAGTGTCTCTGACTGGGGAATGGATTGTTCACTATAGGTTTTTTTTTTTTTTTTTTAACAGAGAATAAAGGTTTTGAAAAAATTGGTCAAAAACAAAAGTGTGCTGTAGTTTCATTTTGTTTATTATGATTTATACTTGTCATGCTTACTTTCTTTCTGTTTCTTGAGTGAATTGTGTGCTTGTGTGCTTACTTACCATTAGAAAGTCCTAAACAACGAATTCCAAAAAAGTTCCAAAAAAAGGATCAGATAAGCCACATTGTTTCGTGCAGTGCAAAGTGCATAAGAAAACCAAACACTAAACTTAGATTTTTCCTAAATGTCATCTATCCGTTTACGGATAATGTGGTTCACTTATATTTTTAGATACTTTTTGGATTGAACACTAACATTTATACAAACTATGGCGCAATATCAAAGTTTGGGCACCTCAGCACAATCTGTAGCGTCATCACAAGTACCACCGGTAGCCATCACAACTCCAGTAGCCATCACCTGGTAGAAAAACCTGCCCCCAAGTCAAAAGCCTGGTAGAACCACATATCATGGAGCATCTTCTCTGGTCGCAAAGAGGGATTGGTTTTTTACAGTGAAGCCAAATATAATATTTTTGTGATTGAGTAAAGTGAGTATTTTGCAGACTACTTTTGAAAATGCAAATAAATTTAACTAAACTTTGAGCAGGGGTTCGAAGTAATAACTAACTAAAAGAGCAATGAAATGAGAATAGGGGTTCGCCGTACCCTCGAAAAACAACGGAAATGAAATGAAATTACCTCTGAAAATAAAAGTTGAAGACGTGGCGATTAGAAACACACATCTTCTAACTCTAGGTCAATTTCGTCTACTCCATGTTCGTGATGATACCTCGTATCAAGAAAAACAAACCAAATCAAATCAACAGAAAGAAAATATGCTTATTTTTTTGTTGTGTTGGGGTGGTCGGTTTTAGGTCGCGATCTTCGAGAATTTTTTATATGTTGAGATTTAAAAATGCGTAGGGCTCTACATGATGAAGCAGTTCCTTATTGGGCACAGGGCTACTCACACGCTTCACTCAAACTTGGAACGAAATCGACAGTCCACCCTCCAGACCAGATGCTCGTGGTCTAGCAGTATTGCATCAGGTTAGACCCCCTTTAAAACTAACTGTTTCTTCACCAATCTGTGACGCACTTGCCTGGGATTTACAGGTCCAAAAGGTTGGGTCCTATTGAGTGGTCCCCTCTGGCGAACCGGCTATCAGTCCCTATTTCTAGGGTGGAATTTTGAATGGACGGGGCGTGGACTTCTTGTGTTTCTGAAGGGTTTGGGATCGTATGAATTAGAACGATCATACAGCATCTGGCTTGCCAAATTAAAGAGCATATCCAGGCCGTTTACGCGGCTAAGTCAACAGGAAAAATTAAAAATCTTGAGTCCACCATTCTCTTCTTTCGTGTTAGCGAGTGATATGAACGTAATTGATCGCTTCTGTCTACACTAGGTTCTCGGTGTATCCAAGACCGGTGGTGGGGCTTTGATTCATGGTTCTCTAGGTTCTACGCATCTATACTAAATTTCGTTTGATTGTTTGTCTGGCGTCACGGAAAGCATGGTAGAAGGAGGATAGGACTGTCAAGAGGCTTACTGTCTTTCCCTACTGTGAAGGTCAGATTGATGTTCTGCCTAGAGTAGAATGTCCCTTTTCAGTCTTTGCTAGCCGGGCGGGTTTTTGGGCTTTTCTTTTTAAGTTGAGGCAAACCCTTTCGAAGCACACTTGATGGCACGTAAGGCAGTTCCTGTTGAGGAGATATGCACAATGCTACGGAGGTTATAGAATTCTATCCGTAAAGATATGGTGCCATCTATTGTAATGAGTGGTCGCTACCCCTTAGGGATCTCAATAACTTTGTCCGCAGGCTGTTTGATAAGATGGGTACGAAAATTGCATATGTAACCGGTGGCAGACTCTGCAAATGGATATTTTGAATCCGGCTTGGTGGGCTTGAGTGGCATGAAAAACTTGTGACCTCCATCTTTGAAAACTTATAGCGTATCATGCTTCATCTTGCCAGCTCCTCGCGCAATTGTATTGTTGGCGGCAATTTTCTAGGATGGTTTCCCACACAACTTTAAAGTCCAATATGGCCATAGCACGGCATTTGATCGTACTTTTTTTTCTTTTTATCCTGGGCTGTGCCCTAGGGCAAACTTTTCCAGTCAATGCGATTAGCAAAAACATCTAGCCACCTGGATATTTGTTCTAAACGTTTCCTCTTCATGTTCTACATATCAATTCATTTCTTGAAGGCCGGGGGGGGGCTGACCATAGTCACGGATATTTAAGGTTATTATACCCATGATCCCATGAGTATACCGAACCAAGCTCTATCTCTGAGGTCGTGCGTTTCAATTGTATATTGGGGTCATTTATACACGATCTCTGTGACACCATGTACAAAGAGGTCCTCGTAAATCAGTGGTATTATCGTCCATCTCTGTTATACTGTGGTGATGAAACTCTTGAACGGATTGTTCACAATCAATTTCATGAGTATCTTTCCTGTAATAATATGTTTTAAGTGTGAAAAGTCCAAGGCTTCAGACACAAAAACTCAACTCAGACACCCTCTTGAGGTATCCGGATACATCTTGAAAAATATGGATGCTGGTCATCTTGTCGGTGCCGTGTTTCTTTGGACCTCAAGAAGGCATTTGACACGGTTTTCATCCCATTCTTATTAATAATTGAAGAGTTTTGAGTCAGGGTATGGAGCTTGAGACAGGTTCAACTTTATCTATACAACAGGAAGCAAATTACTAGAGTAGGTACCTCCACTTCAGATATGGCAAGTGTAAATGTTGGTGTACCACAGGCGTTCCAGTATTGGCCCTCTTTTATTCACATTGTAAATAAATACGTCTACCCTCAATAGTGTCTCACTGCAAAGTAATTGTATGCAGATGACACCGCAGTGTTTTGCGCCGGGGTAAATAAGTTACGGAATGTTGAAAAACTCA
>JAMKCH010050137.1:0-10178 GCA_023653785.1 Ophioderma brevispina
TCTTATATGGGTTAATTGGGCATCCTCTTTATTATACTAGTAATTATGTGTGACAAACGTTACCACACGTAAATATTCAACTATTTCAGAGCCACCCGAACTTTCAAACAAAGGTGATGAAGACAAGTCACTTTGATCAAGAGAGGACTAATGTAAAGTTGTGTGACAAGTAGCTTGTCAACTGGTACTTTCCTATTGTAAAAATAAACTACATCCAAGGCCATGGTTGTAGTTTTACATTTGGATTATAACGTGTACAAAAGCTCATACGTATGAGGGGTATTAACCCGGAGCCTAGCAACACATTTGTAACACATTCAAGTCAAAAGGTTTGAGTTATTAAATATGTTTGCAGACTGACAGGAACCCCTGCAATGTGATTCTTAAGTGCCCAAAATGGTGCCTTAAGGAGAGGGGGGGCCAAAACAAAGTTTGTACAGGGGTCAAATTTTAAATTGATCCAATCATGTGAGAAAAAGCATCACAGTGTATGTGTCTAACCATAAGGGATTCAGAAAGGTATAGTTTGTAATATGTACACAAAGGCCTAAATTTCAGAGTTAAGGCTAAAAACAGCACAAATCAATACAAAGGGTCAATTTCAGTTTGTACAGGGTCAATTTTAAAATTGCCCGTTTGGATAAAAAATGGTGGCAAAGTATTGGTGAGCTCATAGTATAAAATTAAGGAATATTTTTGGTGGTCTCAATGCTTGCTTAAGAAAGTAGGGGGGTAAAAAGATCAAGCCCAATTGAATACACATGGACGTTTACCTTCTGTTCCCCCTAAATCGAACCTAAAAGCATTTAAGACAGGCAAAACTATTTCTTATATTAATCCTATGAACTCCATTATCATTTGCACCATTTTTTTCCAAATCGGAGCACCTTTAAAATTTGACCCCTGTCCCAACTGAAATTGACCTTATTATTGATTTGCTGTTTTTAGCCTATAAGTCGCTGAAACTTAGCTGTCATCTTACAACTATACCTTTCTGGAATCGCTTATGGTTAACCACACAACATGGTGTGGCTTTTCATCAAATTGGATCAATTTACAAATTGACCCCTGTACAAATCTTTTTTTGGCCGCCTCTCCTTAAGGCACCACTTGCGGCACTTACGAATCACGTTCCGGGGTTCCGGTCAGTCCCCTGTCGACTATTTAATCACTGCACACCTTTTGTACTTGAGATGTGTGTCAATGTGTGCTACTCCAGGGCTATATGGTATGCATGTTTGGTGACTTCACATATATTTCTATTTCTTAGACCCAAGATAGGATCTAAAGAAGGCAGCGTAGTGTCGTCTAAATGGACAAAAGTTCAGACGGATGCAGTCCGTTCAGAACCCGTCGCCCTCTCTCTCAAAAATAATTGAAGTATAAATTAGTAGACCCTTCCCCACTAATATTGGAATAAACTCAGCTCCGTCCATTTGGACAATTTTAGGCGTGTTATGTTCATTTTCGGGAATATGAAGTTATTTTACCAGTCGTTTGCAAAATTTAATTAACTATTACGCTAAATTGAGAGATAAAAAGAAAAGAAAACAATTTGTCTTTTCGATAACCAAGTTAGCATTAAGTCATCTTACCTTATTGGCCACTGTGCTTTATTGGAAAGGAACGAGACAGTCTAGAATTAATTTGTCATATAGTTGTGAACAATAACTTACTTTAGAATGGTATATTTATTGGCCGTGTGGTTTTACACTTTAACAACAGTGGCACACGCGAAAGCGCTGTTCATCAAACAATAGGGGGAAAAACAATAACATAACAAAATAATTTATATGAAACAAATAACATTAACTTCTTTTATTGGTAAATGCTCTCCGTATTTATTGTGTACTGCATTCAACATGCAAAAACTACCCAAGAACTACATGTAAATCGATCACCCAAAATTTGTACCGTGTGAGTTTCACGGTTGCTTAGTTCCCTTAGTGCTTACTATACTGAGAAAAGCCTGTAATTCAACGACGCAGATATCGAAAGGCTGGAGACAATAGGAGCTAGCAAATTGGTATTCGGATGTAATCCGTATGAACACGACTGAAACTTCACGGATGTGGATATCAATCGATGAAATCCCGGGGTTAAATGTATTTCGTCTATTTAATTCACTGCTCGTCAGTTTCTCCGAGCCTTTATATAATTAGAATTTGTACCTATTGGCTACCTGATAATTATTAGGGAGTTGGAGATGGAAATATGATTGATCGAGTAAACAGTCTAAAAGAACTGGAGAAACTGAAAGAGAGAAGGAGAAGGAAAAAGAAAAAGGAAATAAAAGAGAACGAAGGAGAGGAGAAAGTAAGCGAAGAGGAAGAAGAAGACAAAAGCAAGGGAAAGGGAGAGAAAGAAAAAGAAAGAAACAAAGTAAAGAAAAGGGAGGGGAAAGGAGAGGGAAAAGAGAAATGAGAAAAGGAAGGAGAGAAGGAAAGAAGGAAAAAGCAAGCGGAAAGGAAAAAGGAAAGAATAAAAGGAAGGAAAAGAGGAAAGAGAAAGGAAAAAGGAAGGAAAAGAGAAGGAAAAAGAAAAGAAAAAGGGACGAGATGACAGTTGGGCCGCGACGGCGATGGGCCGAGACGGCGAGGGCCGAGAGGGCGATGGGCCGAGTCGGCGTGGCCGAGATGGTAATGGGCCGAGATGACCTGTATTCGCGAACACGCGGTCACTGACCAGATGTAATGTGTGAAATTAAAATGCCATTTTTCAAATACAGATTAACAGGTCTAGTCCACAATTGCTTACCGAGTGTCCTTTGTTTATTAGAAACACGTGTAATGACAGATAATAGACGAAAACAAACTTAAGACGGAAGAACATGCAATATTTGCAGTGGTTGCTAACACCCCAAGCGTTCAGTTACATGTCATGGTGCCAAAAAAATATAAAACGATATTATTGGACAGTTCTAAAAACAATAAAATATTTAATGCAAATACGCAGAAAACAAATATCTTCAGTTCTCTTAGCAACTGTGTCTATTCAGGTAAAACCATAACCATTCGTATTTTTAATAAAAATATTATAAATGCTACCATTAAGTGTCATTTTTCTCTAATTGCCATCGAGGCCAGTTTTTAGAAGAACTAGTTGTTCTAGGATATCAAGAATACAGAAAAAAAACCTTTTTTTGTGTCAACATGTGCTGTATTTCTAGAAGTAGGACCTCACTTGATAAAAAATGTGATCTCACATTGAAACCGCACAGGAACACAAGTTCAGGGCATTGTGGTTCCGGAAGTTTCAATTGGGAGGTCATCACTTCAAAACGAGATGATTCAATATTTACCACCAATCCCAACATAAATGCACTTATTGTTGATTAGGGGGCACAATACAAAATTCTCCCCCCCCCAAAACTAGTTGGCTAATTATTTTGCATCTGAATGAATGATTTTTGTTTTGTGGAGCACGGAGTTTCAATTTAAATTTATAATTCAATGTCATGCATTGCATGGTTAAACCTGAAAAAATGGTTGAATGCTGAGTTAAACTCCCATTTTAGATTGGGTTGGGCCTGTGGCAGCAGTGGGTTTGCTGATGAATGACACCAAAGCAAGGCCCGCGAATCAACGCTACTAAAAAAAAAAAATTTGAATAAAAACGTTTACTTTACCGTAACTTGGGGCTCCCTTGAAGCGTTATACCCCACAGAGTATGGTGATACGATAAAAAAGATAATCTACAAAATATAAACAATTATTTCATGAAATCTTACATTTTGCGATCAACCTGTACTTCTCGAATCAATCGTGGACCAACCTTATTCCTAGTAGGACATTTCCAGTGTGTATTAGGGGTGATCGAAATAATTGTTTATTCTTTTTTGTATGTAGGAAACTTTTATTCAAAAAATATATATATTACAAAATATTTCGTAGATGAGTAAATTGATTTAACGCTTTTGGTAGGGTAGCATTGATAACTTTTGAGTATAATTATAATTTTTATAACCTAATCTTACATATATACCCCCAATAACCCTTTAATATAATTAGAAAATTACCAAGTGCCAGTCACGAAATTGTCCAAAACAGGTCAGAGGGTATACATCTAGAAATGGCTGCCACTACAGCTGCAAACAACATCGAAGCAGACAAGAAACACGTGTGCGTTTAAGGAGCATGGGTTGGAAAATGTGAGTTTCTGGTTGAGGTTGAAGCTAGGGAAAGATTTAGAGTATTTCTGCCACAGCTACGAATTCGGCCACGTTAACGGAATAAACCGCATGTTAAAGGTGGCAGAAATTTTAAGTGGTGGCAGAATACTAATTCTTTCCTGTGTAACCGTACTGTAGGCAGATTCCATACTCCCTAGGCTGCGGGTCAAAAACCTACCCGCAGCGACACGATCACCTATTTCCCGCTATTCGTTCCCTCGCTCTATATTTTGAAGCCTTTGACAATCGGAAGCTGGATATGTTACATCATAGTATAAATACCGACACTATCCTAAGTCAGAACATTCACCCCAATCACAGATTTTTTAACTCTTTCCTGTACACCAGCACTGGTCCTGTGCGTCCTGCTAATCACTGGTCTCTGATAAAGCGGTTGTGCTCCCCGCTCGGTGCCTATAACTATTTTCAAATACCTTTTACAAGAGGTACGCCCGCCGCCATCCAGAGGGGCGGGGCTTAGCATTAGATTGCGCAACAATCACATTTAAGCGCATCACGCTTAAAGTACGCGGATCTTGTAAAAGGTACTTTGACTAGTACTATAGTATCGCCTCTTGCAGTGCGACACATTATAATTAGTCGCTTACCCAGATGCTACCATGTCCACACATTGAGCACATAACATTCTACGATACATACTAACTCAGTTGACGGCAATTTTCTAGTGTCATGTGCGGTTGTAACATGGCAAGACCTTTTTTCACCATACAAGGAGATAGAGACATAATTTGGCTACTGTGCTGTTTGAATAGACCAGTTTAACATCTGACGTCATCATCAATTGTAAATACGATGCGCTCGCATCCACACGCCCACATCAAAATTCGAGGGTCAAAAAGCTCGGTCAACTTGTCCCCCAGCAAGTAAACAGTGCTTGATACGCATATAATCTCGAATCTTATTGGATTTTCGCGAACATTTTTTTCCTTGAACGAAATGTAAATATGTTAGATTTATCTGAAAACAATATCATAGATACTTGGAGTCACTGAAACAAAATCGGAAAATTACCCATCTTATGATTTAGGGATTCTACTGTGTGGGAGGATCTACCTCATCCACACACCACCATTCATGCAGCAGTCTCTAAAAAGCAATCCCCCTTGATGCTGTAATTACTTTGTATCGGGTTATGTGAAGAAGTGTTTCTTTTTTTTATAACCAAGTTCCTAACTCCCAGTTTCGTTTCATCCGTGCCCTGGTTCACGCGGTGCAGAAGCCAAATGACAAAAGTGCACTGTGCAAGTGAGGATGCTGGGCGTGGCTCCAAAGGTCTGGTTCATCATCCCTCTATGTAAGACCTCATTAAATTAGCCTAGCATGAAATCTTCTATAAGAGGATCAAAGGATTAAAAGGATTGTATAGCTTTATTCGTAAAAGAGTCTTTACTCTAGCTAACTCATGAATATCTTACACCAAGGAAGACCCAATTCGGGACAGATTCTTACGCAAACTGCACATGACAGCTGGGTACGTTACATGACATGTACATGAATGTACAGGTTTCCTGATTGGAACTTGTTTCCACATAATGTACTGTCCGAATCAACAGTCTGTTAATATTTAACAAATATTGACTGGTCATGAGGTGCCCAATATGACTGGTCAATGAGGGTGACAATTATTGACGGTCATGAGGGTGATGGTGGAGATTATCGCTCCCGATTTGCCCTAGCATACCTTGGCCTACTATCACCCAGCCTTACATAGTATGGCTAGGCCTACATAGTTATGTATGCTAGGCCTACAAAGTAATGTAGGCCCTACATGATAGAAGGCCAGGGATGCTAGGCCAACGAGGGAGCGCTAATCTCCATTCATCACCCATATAAGACCAGTCAATATTCGTTTTAATATACCAAATACAATAGTCCTGTGTTCATGATTTGTCCAAAACATACATCCAGTGACATTTTATTTTCTATTAGCGTTCTAGTCCCTCCTAGTCTAGCTAGGCAGATAGGTGATATGTCTACCCAAGGCCAAGACCAGACCTAGCTAGGCCTAGGCCTTGGGGTTAAATTGAGAAAAAAAGAATACCAAAAATGTAATAGAGGGGCCTACTTTCCAAATCATAATAATATCAAAATTACGTAAGTTCCCCTGCTTGAGCTGCATCGTAGATGGTTGGGACATTTACTGACCCCACTTTGTGCCTGCAAAACGACTCAGATTCAGCAGCCTTTAACGGAATAAAGTGCATGTGATACGTGTTTATTCCGTAAAGGCTGTCTGAATTCTGATTCCGTGTCAGGCAAACTGGGGTCCAGTAAATGTACCAACCCCATCGTAGAACTTAAGTCATCACTCGCTCATCCAGTGACAGTGTTTCATTGCTCAATCCTTCCCATATCAAATATATACGAGGTATCGGGAGAGTATCCGATATGCTACCGGGCACAGTATCGGGATCGTTTTCACATGCAAATTTTTTGTCATAGAGGTCATGGCTCTGGGATAGTATCGTAACATCAAGGGACAAATAATTTTGGGGCTACTGGGGCTATTTGAGCAATTCGCAAAAAAGTTGCCCTCGTAGTGCATTTTAACATAGGCCCCAAATTTCTCACGGGCTATTTTGTGAAATCTGAGGGCTAATCGCCCTAGCCCTCGTGTATTTTTGGCCCTGGGAACAGATTCTGCTATTCTTAATCTACGGTAGCTAGTATCTGATACTATCCCGATACTAGTTCCCATTTATATAATATTGTAGTGATTTGAGCCATGTGATAGTTTTTATTTTTATAAACTCATACATAGATTCCTAGTCATTTAATTTGTTTATTTGTGCCACGTGTCTATTCAATAGAGTTACCATCATCTCAATGGTCTTACAAATTAACTATTCGGTTGATAGTTTTTACTATCACATGCCTCTATTTACATCACACGATTTGTGTTAAAAATGCCATGCGTGTACAGTATGAGTACAAAAACGAGTCTGATGAAGAGGTTGTTAGCAAGTAATTTCGTACTTTCATCTCCCGTTCGCTACGATTGTACAACAGGTATGGAACTGTGCATCCGGAAAAACAGTGACTACGATGATGAAAAAGTTTTCCTTGAAGACGATAACATGGCGTCCACTGAAACAACTCCTCGATTTGCGCAAGTAAATGAATCAGATCTAGTGGATTTAATTGACGAGGCCGATTCAAAACACAAAGCGTTCAAATAAAATACGCTGTCAAGATTCTGTCAGTGTCCAGATTATGCTGTAGCCACGGGGAGCAGCCTGACTTATTTGAGGCATGCTTTGGAACTTATTTACTGTTGGAGAAAGATTGATCGTCGGCGTTAATCATGACATGTTGAAATTTTAACATAGGATTTGAATTAAACTGGATTCTTGAACTTTGATTCTTTGAAACCCTTGAACTCTAAGTGAAGCCTTGGAAAATCTACCTCGTAAATTATGGTCACTGACCTCATAGAGGTCAGTGATTATGGTCGAACAAAAGGTAAGTACGCTTTTGCTTTCATTGAAAAATCATGGAAGCTTTGTACTTCTTTTCATAGCCTAGCTGGCCCTGTAGATCCAGGGCCTAGGCTAGATATGATATATAAAATTATTAAATGACCAGATCTATTTATGAGTTATATAAAACAAAAATTAACTGCTTGATTCGTGTGATGGTAGTAAAAATATGATCAATAGGTGAAGTGGATGGCCATTTCAGTCGCCTGCGGCTCGTGAAATGGAAAACAATACATCTTTCACCTTTGATCATATTTTTACCATCACACTCGATCGTCATTAATATTTGGTACTTCACATGGCTTCTAAAAAAATATAATAAAACCGGTATATCATGATATAAAACAAATAGTGACTGCCTAAAATTTGTGCACTAGTAAAAAATAGTAGCCTTCGGTCAAATTTTGAAAACTTGTTCCATTTCACTCGGCTTCGCCTCGTGAACTAGAAAAGTTAAAATTTGACCTCGTGATATATTTTTACTATCACACTCTTGGGCATTCAATATTTGTATACTATCCCCTAATAGTATTCCGATACTATCCCGCTACTAGTATGAATACGAGCCGCTACTAGTATCCGATATTATACACCTATAATATTCATAGATAATAGGCATGTACAGCTTCCATTTCATTGGTCAATTGCGCCGGAACAGGGAGATAAATTGAGCTATCATTGAATTTGGCTATTTCCCATGCGGTATTTTTTGCTACTTTCCCTACATCATAGTACCCAGAGGCAAAGTTATCTACTGTTAGCATTTTGTCACGCTTTGTAGTCTATGGTTCTCCTAAAAAGAATAGGAAATCCTCCGTTGTAACAACAACACACAAATGGCCGCCGCAAGTAGTCGGTCAGCGCAGGCTTTGGACACAAGCGAATCTAGCCTGCCCGTACATCCATTCATAGTATAATAATCCGTAGGCATAATAATGAGTCACTGCACTCCCGCTCCCCGTGCGGACGTATTGGACAGTGTTGTCCATTAGCCTAGTATGCACATTTCTTCACGGCTAAATTTACAATTGATTGATTTTGTAAATCCTATTCCTGATCAACCCAGAAACCAGGCCCATCACCACGGTTTAGCCAATTAGTTTGAACAAAGAAGTTCATGATTCCACTTTGTGATTATATTCGGGGATTTTGAAATTAATTTCAGAGAAAATTATTGTGAGAAAGGGAAAAAAAAAAGTTCTAAAAGTACAATTATTTTCAAGAATTTCATGTTCCACTTTGTGATTATATTCGGGGATTTTGTAAATTAATTTCAGAGAAAATTATTGTGAGAAAGGGAAAAACAATACATGTTTTCGCAGGAACCAGAGAACATCTTCAAGCAGCCGGTCTGTGTAGAGAACAGTGGGGAAGCGCCGCAGTGTGCTTGTTATGCTATATGTATCAAAGATAATGAAACTGGCAAACTCCGAATCTAGTGTATGAACGAAACACTTCTGGATTTTAACCTTGAAAAATGATTTAAAACCATACTGAAGTCATTAAATTTACGCGATTCTTTCGTAACTATGTTGTCAATGTAAAATGATTTACAATTCAAGACAACCAATTTTGTTGAGAAATGGGGCGGAGGCACTCCCGATTACTTCATACTAAGTCTTACGGTCGAACCGTCGCTGGGAAAAGGCTACTGTGATGTTTGCAAGAACTAATGAACCCAGACAATCCCAGATAACATTTCATATCATGTATGTTGCTCTGTTTTTTTAACAGCTTAAAATTATTCCCCGGACCGAAAGCCACATAGCCCCGACCCTAACCCCCGACCCGTCCAAATGACCCCGGACCGTACCGTACCGGAATAATGTGCTACCATGCACCCGACCCGGTTTTGGTCGCGTCCCCGGGTCGTTCCGGTGTTGCGGGGATTCGGGGTGCCCCCCAGGGCTCTAATTGCACATATTCTGGATTTTGGCCCGGATTTTGGAATTACTTTGAGGGCAATTAAAATTAGGGGTGCATTCATGGATTTTCACTGAGTACAACGCATGTTTTGGGCCCTAATGATTGTGGAACAAATGGTTAATTACAGATTGTTTTCTTTGTGATTATATTCTAGGAAATGAAACTAAAGAGTTATTTTTTGAAATGAGACTGAGTGCTTGCTCGCACCCATTGTATGATACCGTAGGCCTATGGCCTAAAACATGAAACAGTACAAATAAGGTTTTTTGAGCAACTCAAAAAGCTTCAAAAACAACCTTCGACATTCTTTATTAGGCCCCGATATTTTATACTCGTGCGACCTTACTCAAAAGTTTTTTTTTTGGGCCGTTTTTTACCCGTATGTAGTAGGCTATAGTAAAATGAAAAATAGTTCTTCCAACCCGGTAGCTTCCAGCTTTAGTGTTTGCAATAGCACATAAAACTAACTGCTGCCTTATACACCCCTATGCGATATGCGTCCCTATCGTACCCCACAATCACAGGCTTGCATGCTTCGCTGATCTCGACCATAACTTATGTGTAGATCAATCTGATGATAC
>JAMKCH010050138.1:0-11349 GCA_023653785.1 Ophioderma brevispina
GTCGTCCTGATTATTGATTAACGATTTGATATAGGCAATCAACCTGTTCCCCTTACGTATGACATCGTCAATATGGGTGTGGTCAGTCAGATTTCTACCAATGTTGACCCCGAGGTATTTGTAATTATTAGTTTCTTTAATTCCGTTATTGCCCAGATACCATGTTTTAGTGTTGTCTATTCTTTTGCCGATGACAAGGACGTTAAATTTATCGTAATTAAAATTAAGTAGGGGGAAACAAGGTCAAGCCCCATTGAATGCAATGGATGTTGACCTTTGGTGCCCCCTACATTGGGAACTAAGCATTTAAGACCGTCAAAACTATTCCTTATTTTAATCCTATGAGCTCCATCAATAATTGGCACCATTTTTTTAAATCCAAATCGGAGTTATTTTAAAATTTGACAACTGACAATGACCGTTTTTATTGATTTTCGCTGTTTTTAGCCTATAACTCCAAAACTTTCGGCCGCAGATAGTACAAACTATACCTTTTTGGAATCCTTATGATTAACTATTAACTTGGTACACTTTTCAACATGATTGGACCAATTTCCAAATTTGACCACTGTTATTGACCTTTGACTCCCGAAAAACCAATTTCCCCACCCCCTATATACGATAACTCACTTTTTTGGGTAAATGTTGACACCTTTACCTACCAAAATCAGTTGAAATCAGCTTCTTTAAAATTTTTTCACAGATTTGCTAAGAATATGTTTACTTTTGAGTTACTATTTCAAGAAAATTAGTAAATATTGTAGTTCGTTATGAGTGACCAAAACTCTTAGTACTTAGACAAATGATTGGACCAAAATGTCATCATCCATTATTTCTGGAACAATTAAGATGAATAAATGTAAACGTATCAGATTTTGTAATATTCCTTAGTAACGTAAAAGAACTTTGGTGGGCAATAATTATAATTTTTGTTTGTTCAAGTTTGGTGTTTGGGATTTATTCGGTGCATTTGCCTTGCCTTGCATTTTTGTTCTTGAGAAAAGGGACATTTTTTAATTATGCCCTTAATCTGATTGGCATCGTCACATCGAATTTCTATTGTATTGATTGGGTAAAGTAGGCCTATACAACCTCTCAGAACGAATGGAATCGTCGACACGCCCCAAAAACTTTTAATGAACTGACAGGAATAAAATATCCTACTATAATGGAATTAATGGCAACAAAGCGATCTCTTGACAGCCAACTACATGCCTATGACCAGCAGAATTTCTCAATACTTCGTGTCGCGAGGCCTGACCTGCAGGCCTATTGTACATGTAACTTGACTGCATGTAGACTGCAGTAGTTGTAGTTGATACACATGTTGGACGACATTGACAATCTCTGTAAAATGGAACGTGCGAATGGAAACCCGAGGTAAGGCATGAGTGGATACATTAGAGGAGGAGCTCGTCAACATCATCGTTTACCCCTCACTATACAGAAAAGGTTTGACACCTTTGGTAGTTAGTATGGACCCTCTACATCAATGCTAGGTAGGTAGTACTCTCAAATTGTGGCATCACTTTTTCAATAGGGGCCAATTTAAGTTTACCTGAGACGAATATACCAACGGTATATTCGTCTCAGAGTTTACACAGGGGTTTACACAGGGGTCAAATTTTTAAAATGCTCCAATCATGTTGAAATGTATGCCATATTGTCCGTCTAGTCATAAGGATTCCAAAAATGTATAGTTTGTACCATCTATGACCATTGGTTTGGGAGTTATAGGGTAAAAATGGCTAAAATGGTAAAAAGGTCAATTTCTATTTGTACAGGGGTCAAAATCAGAAGTTTCTCCAATTTTTGTAAAAAATGAAAGAAGTTGTTCATCTAGCTTAATGCTGTCAAAAATAAGGAACAGTTTGTATTACCCATCTGCAATGCATTAGTTACCATGTTATGGGACAAAATAGGTCATAGGGCAACATAATCCAATTGGTGTTGACCTTCTTTGACCATTATCTTCGTGAGTAAACATTTAACATAATCAAAACTATACTTTTTATGAGTCCTCTTACCTCCGACAATGATTTGCAAGTATTTAAAATATAATCAGAGTAACTTTTAATGTTGACCCCTGTACAAATTGAGATTGACCTTTTGTTACCGTTTTAGTCATTTTTACCCTATAACTCCAAAACCAATGGTCTTAGGTGGTACAAACTATACGTTTTTGGAATCCTTATGATTAGATGGACAATATGGCATACATTTCAACATGATTGGGGCATTTTAAAAATTTGACCCCTGTGTAACTTAAATTGGAACCTATTGAAAAAGTGATACCACAATTTGAGAGTACTACCTACCTAGCATTGATGTAGAGGGTCCATACTAACTACCAAAGGTGTTAAACCTTTTCTGTAGTGGGAAGTAAGGTTTGAAGATTGATTTGACTTCAAAGGACATTTTAGAAGGTTTTTAGCCCACACGTCCCTCTGGAAAATGTCGGCAATTTCCACAGGAGGGGGGTATAGTTTCTACAGGGGTAAATTTTAAATAATGGTCCAAATAATGTTTAGTATAGCTCAAATTGTTGTGGTAACAAGGAGTAACACAGTCTATGTTGACCTGTCTGTAAAATGCATGGAGATATACAGCAAAATAGGCCAAAGGTCAAATGTTTATTCAACAAAGGTCAAGGTCTTATACTAGTTTGGTTGAGTTATAAAAGTATCTTTAAAATTTATAAAATTTTTAAATAATTGTCCTAAATATCACTGGGTGAGTGATAATAAAGAAATGCTGTCGAGCTGAAAATTTCGAGTTGGTTTGATGCATAATGAATTTATTTAATGTTTTAATAAATTATGAAAAAGCAATATGTGATCATAATTATAAAAATATATATTTGCTTAAAAATCACTTGATAAGCACTTTTTACATACAAATGTGTACAAAATACATCGAACGTGCGATACTTGCTTGCTTAAATCGAGCATAAAATTTGAACGGAATGTCCTATTATCTCAAACAAAAAGCAAATGAAAGCTTAAAGTTAACTGTCTATCATGATATAATCCTTAAATTTGCTAGAATACTCAAATTTTTCCATTTGAAACGTATACCCCCCCCTTCAGAGATTAAGAGAATTAAAAGGTATGGCCTATTGTCATTAAAGG
Organism: Ophioderma brevispina; assembly: GCA_023653785.1. Lineage (NCBI taxonomy): Eukaryota > Metazoa > Echinodermata > Ophiuroidea > Amphilepidida > Ophiodermatidae > Ophioderma > Ophioderma brevispina. The sequence goes on from JAMKCH010050138.1 coordinate 3,132, forward strand.
AATGCTAAGAATCGGATGTGCAATCGATCTTGAGCCAAGCCTAATTTGTATATCACTTACAATGCCAAGGAGGTGTGAAATAAACCTAAACTATATATTATAGGTTATGCACGCATCCAAACTGCTCGATTTTGTGTTTGTATATATTATACTGTACCAATTACCTGAATGGGGAAAATAATGAATGATATTTAAAATCTACAAAATGATGAAATCCCTGCCAGACTTCACACTCAGAGTAGGCGTAATGCATGTTAACTTGCTTTTTGGAACACTACTGTCTGAGACCAATACGGTACCTAGGTATATTGGTCTCAGCTACTATTAAGCAGTGTAATCATGAAGTTAATTATATGGTATAATTGATAACTTGATAATTTCTTGGAGTACTTACTAAGCGCAGTAAAGTATGGTGTGACGTGATTTTGAGTACATGTAGAAAAATTATTAAGAGTTAAGCATCTGGAGTTAAAGGCCGACTCAGAGATTTCCTGAGGAGGGCGCCCTCAATTTCCAAAAAAAATCGTGTTTTTTGCATGTACATAATGCTTGTCCATATACTAATCATTGTGTGAAATCGCTAAGCTTAAATCGAATTCCTTCATAAAGAAAATCACAAATTTGTTATAAAATTCCGGATCCGGAATTTTTGTTATACACAGTATCCTATGGGACGTAATACTTCACATAAATGTTTACTGCATCAAAACGAAAAATCAGATTCATCTCAAATTTCGGAATTGTGCATTTTAGGTTACTATCTTTAGTTCTAGTTGACTATTTTTCATTATTACACAAAAAAATAATATTTCGAAATCTCTGAGTCAGACTTTAAGTACTGAATGACAATTTTCGAGGTATCTCAATTTAAAACATGATTAGTAATAAATCAATCTTAATCAATCCGAACATGAATGCTATTATCAAGCGCTTTTCCGCGTTTTTGTGTTTTTATAAAACGATTTTTGAACAACAGTGCTCATCTAAAGTTTTTTAAGTCGTACCTTCCAATTTCTAAGAATGTTATTTCTAAGATATTATAAGTTAACGATTCAATCCACTCTTATTTTTAAATTATTGTGTGGCTGATATTTCCGTTAATACAAAATATCTTTTACACGTTTTTATTGAATGATTATTTTAAAAAGAAAAGAAAAAGAGGTGGTTCCCCTTTTCTCGTTCAAAGGGATATGCTTAGAGGAACAAATGTTTTGTTAACTGCATGGTTTCTTCTTTTGAGGATACAATTTACACTTGATTAGTTGTGAGACACCTATGTTTTATGAAGGAAAAAAATAGGAAAAATACCAACATCGTATGATGTCCTATTAATCGACCGAACGGAAGCATGCTTGCATTGCCGTGTACGACGGAAAATGCTAAATTATCTTTAAAAGATGCGTTCTCGGTTTATTCACTTCAATAAAATGGCGTCTCGGTTTATTCACTTCACGCCATAAATTTTCAAAACAACAAAAAAATCGGTTTAAAAAATGGGGCGCAATTTTCTAGAAATGTCCTCGTTGTGTCTCTGTTAACACTTACGTAAATGGACAAGCCTGGTATGGTGGACAAGGGAGGTCCATGAACCCCCTATAGAAACCACTTTCCCAAAGGCTTTTGCGCGAAATTTTTACCACACATGCCATTACACAATACATAAGTGGGCAGCTCCACAAATTTCTGCATACCACGCCAAAACTTGGATTTGGCCTCCTTACTGTCTCCCGAGTTTGAGTGTCACAATTGAGTGTGTGAGATAGATGAAGACCAGATGACTTGTAACAGTGCCAAGATATTTGCCACAAAATGTGTAGATATGTGGGGTTTGTTTATTGGCTGGCTCCAATGGTCATGGTGAAAACATTTAGATGGATTAAAGTTATTAACCAGGGTTTTGCCATTCTTCAAGAGTTCCAATCCTTCTGGAAGAACTGTTGTGTCTGTTGATGGTAATGGGGGTGTAATATTAAGGAAGTCGTCTGCGAAGAGACGTGCCTTGAAACAAGGTTGATTGAAGGTCGTTAATATAGACCAAAAAGAGTAACGGACCAATCACGGCATTGAGGGACGCCAGATGTCACAGGAGCAGGCTCGATGTAGTCCCATTACAAGGCACCCGTTGAACTCTTTCCGAAAGGAAGTTTCTAATCCAGGTAGCTGTAGCCCCAGTTATCCCATAATAATTAGCTAGCAATCAGACGACGATGGGGTACCTTGTCGAATGACTTCGTGAATTCCAAAATAGCATGCATCTACTTCTTTTTGCCATTATCTCCTTAGCTATATCCATGGATAGTACTATAAGTTGAGCCTCAGAGATATCTTGGCACGGAAACCATGTTGATAGTCCGTAAGGAGTGTCTTGATGTCAGATGCTTCATGATGTGGCTATCGAAGAATGTGCTCAAGTATTTTGGATATCACGAGAGGTCAACGAGACGGGTCTATAATTCCCTGCTATGGCTCTACGCCCTTTTTGAAGACAGGCTGCTAGTTTGCTTCTCTACAATCCTGTGGGACCTTCTCCGTTTTGATTTGTTTGATTCGGTCCAAATACGACGGGTCTGCTTGGTTTTCCGTAATTATATATGGCAAATCTAGAACACCGTTTAAGAAAAATAATTAATATAATGTGTCCCAAAAGAACGCAAAATATTGAATTTCATCTTGGAAAAATCGGCAACTTTTGTCCTCTACACTTGGGGTGTTGGGGTTATATGCACTCTTAAAAAAATTTACCGCCTTTGTGTCAGAAGTAAAGATTACACAACTGTTTGTATTTGACACAAATAGGCCTATCTTGGTAAACATTTAACATTGAAACACACACACACCAAATACGCACACACGCACGAATATGCACATAACATAAAGTGTCAGTTCAATTTTTGTAATTTAATATCAAGGAATGGAGTAAAAGATTACGTGGAAACTATACTAATAATCGAAAGTATCGATGGAGAGATGCAAAAAATGGCAAACTTTCCATGAAGATTCAGAAATTGCAAAGTGGGACATGGAATGTCAAATGTCGGATTATAAACTCTTATTAACTTTATTTCCATTATTTTAGTTGTTTACAGCATACTAAACGGCGAAAATGATGATGTGAGTTAAAAAAGAGTATAGGTGTACCCAACATCGTTAACGGTTCATAAAGTATACATCTTTAAAAATTCTCTATCATCCGTGAAAGGAATGCGCATTACTGTTGCAATCAATCGTAATTGCAGTGTTAATATTATGTCACTGATTCGTTAATTAACGGAATGTTTTTGACCAAACAACGTCTCTTTAGTATTAAATGGTTATTTTATAGCAATAACACGGGATCAATTTGATATGATATTTTGATTTATGGTCCCCACCATAACATTCTTAACACTTAAGTGTACGACTGTCTCAAAAAAGGTCATCAGAAAAAAATGGTTTAAATATGAAATTCAGAATAAGCCATTCTTACTTGGCATAATGTAAAGAACCAAGCTAGGCTTTCCGTGGTGTTGTTGAATTCTATTTGCATTGTCATCCACGAGGTATAATCAATTTAGTGCGATGCACCAAAGTCGATTTTGTCCACTTTTATGCATGGGCAGAGTTATTTCGCGCAAGTTAATGACGTGCGGTCTGAAGCTCCACAAAAAAGATTGCAACTGACAAAAGAAACAAAACAGATTAAACTAACAAGGAAGTTAGTTTTACGACATGTTTTAATAGTCAACATAATCAGTTCAAATGATAATGTTCTTTCATAAATAATAAACAATACAAGTATTTATTGCACGTCAAGTGAACGGAGCTTTGAATTATTACAAAATTGGTATTCTGCAGAAGGAATGCAATGAACCAAAATAAACACTCGCAAAATCAAAGAAATGGTTTTAAAATATTGCTTTTACGCATTATGCATTTATATTGTTGAAAGAGTCAATAAAAATTTTGAATTTGGAAGAAAAAGATCAAGGTTTTGGTAGGAATTTGTGTTCATGATTTCAAGGACAATTAAAATCCTCTCCTCCGGTTTGCTGTACCGCTTCATGGTCTCTTCTAACAAACAACGTAGTATGTCGAATGTTATCACTTTATCAGAAACGTAATGATCCTAACTTCCACCATACGCGTAACTGTTTTCGTATATTAGAGTTTCTTTTATTGAAGTTAATCGCTTTTTATAGAATTTCACATTCTGTTCAAAGTGAATTCTATATGGTTTACTAATTCTTCACCCCGTTTTCACTCAACCAGAAAGGGCACAAAACTCGATTTTTGTGTTCCCGATTGAAATAAGAAAATGAGATAAAACAAAAAATCCTGGCAAGCCGATGCCTTTTCTCTTTAATTTTTAATTTGATTACAACACGACTTACTTATGATGAGATTAAAATATTGAAAAAAAATCGGTTCTGATTGTACCAGTTTTTTTTGAGACAGGCTGTATAAGGTCTTGTGCACTCCCGTGTGTATTTAGGCCTTTGCTACTTGGGAGGGACCGCATGTGTTCACATAAGAAAAATACGGAACTCAAAATTTATATTACGCTTTTAAATTTGCTTTTGCTTTTTTCTTTATAAGACTCAGGGCCACAAAATGCTTGGCGTGAAAATTAGCACCATTCCGTATTCCTTTCCATCGGCGCTTGGAAACCTTTTCTGTTCTACTATGGACAATGTTGTTTTTACTCGGAGGGTTTGAATGGTATTCCTCAAACTATCTCTCCTGTTCACCTCTCTCTATTGGATTTCTCTCATAATATTGGCCTGGAATATATTGACCGGTCACCAAGTAAAGGAGGCAGGCGTTTAAGCTGGTCCACGTCGCTGGAAAAAATCTGGGAACTATGCGAAATTTCTTTCCGATTAAATTGCATAAACAGCCGACCTGGATCCCCAAAAAAATTATTGCAGCCTATCATGCCATCATGCATTTTGGCAATGGGGGCGTTTGTGCATTTTGCGACTGATGTCAACATAACTTAAATACCATGTTTCCCGGCATCACTCAAGTCTCTGTTGCCTCTCCGCGGTGGGTTTCTTTTCCCACTGTTGAGAGATTTAATATTTGGCAGTAAGACGAGCTCTTTCTTTTTTTGGGGGGGGGGGGGTTCATTCGGTCTAATGTGCAATTGCTTCTTACGTACAAGAGGAAAAGGAATTCCACATTTGGAAAAAAACAAATCATGTATTGTCTTTTATGGACGAATCATTCATCAATTTAGCTTACGTGTAAATGACAAAAAAATGGTTTTACGAGGAGCCAGCGTTGTCTAGGTCAAAATTCAATGATCAAAGTAGGCCGATTTGTTACCACCGTCAGACTTCAATGATGATAATGTATAGTTTACCTTATCTACGATGACTGTGTCAAGGTCATCATGAGGCAGAAGGGCAGGAATGAACCAATACCTATGAAAATGGTTGTCAAATTGCTTCATTGTATAATATTAGGTATAATTTATCAGTAATACATTTCGTGCTGATGTTACTTCCATTATACACTTCCAAAGATACCGGGATAGGGAACAAATGAGTGTTAAAATGACCACATGAATGATGTGTTACCAATTGAGCGCGTTTTTAAAATTTGGCCCAGGATTATCTTAAACCGCCTTGACACTTGCCCACAGATAGAAAAAAATTATACATTATTTAAATCAGCATGGCAAACATATCGGTGAAAAATGACACAATGAGCAAAACTTTTTTCCAGCAGGTGACTTGTAATGTCAATTATATGAACCTTGTCTTGAAGGTTGACACAATATTAAAATTTTATCAAATCAAATCAAATTTATTTTTGTTGCATCACATCATCACATCAAACAACTGAAATACAAGATCTGAAATGGCAGTAACAAATAAAAATGATTTCACAATAGAAATTCAGGATTAGCATTTATAGGATATATTAAATTAGAAAATAGTGATGAACGAGGTCACTGATAAAACGCTTAAGCGTGAAAATGCAGTAACCTCAACTAACTTACGTGTTACTACGACAAAGAAAGACAAAAAAAGAGATACAAATCAAGACAAAAAAGACAGGACAGACAATACGATACAAATTACATTGGACAAAGACAATGGCAGCCGACGTCCCAAAATGCCAAGGATAAGAAAAAGTAAAACAGAGTAAAAAGACAGAAAATTAGGAAGTGATGACAGAACTATACGAATTGATGAGGACTCTTTTCATATTAATTTTGACGGGAAAGATAAAGTTGGGAGTTTTTAATATTAAGAGGCAGATTTAGCCCATAGTAGAGGGCCTTGGAACATCAGGGTAATATTAGCAAGTACGTTATTAAATGGTTTTACACAGGGTATTAGGGCTTGCCTGGTCTCATATAATGGTGAGTATGGTATAAAAAGTTAAAAAAGTCCTGATCAATAAGGTCGTCAGGTAGAAGGTTATAGTTGTATGATACATGAAACGTGGCAGCTGAAGTTTATAAAAAACATTAACCTTCAACGTTTTGAGCAGAGGAAAATAAAGGGTTGTGTGGGCCAGCCACGGGAGTTAGACATGTCCTAATAACTCTTTGCTGGAGAATTAAAAGTGAGTCCAGAACAGCATTATTAGCATCAGCCCAGCTATGGATCCATATTGATATATAAGGTAATATAGTGAATTTATAATGTGAGAAGTGAGATTTGAGGAAGAATGTCTAACTTTACGGATAACCCCCTTGTATCTAGCAATAATTTTGAATGTGCTGGGTATGGAATTCCAGGATAAATTGTGTTCAATAAGGATACCAAGGAATTTTGTGTTAGTACTTGCTGAATCTGAGTATTGCTAATTTTCACATCCTAGTTTAATTTCTGGCTTAGGATGAGAGTGAGTTTTTGAAAAAGAATACTAGTTGGTTAGTTCCCTTTTTTTTTATATTCAGCGATAATTGTTTAATTTTAAACCAGTTTGAATAATATCTACGTTCTTTATTTACTATTTGTTCAAGTGTATTAGCTTTGGGAGTGAAAAGTATATTGTGTCGTCTGGCAAATAATATAAAAGTTGTGGTATTTCAGAACAAAGTGGAAGGTCATAATGTATATGAGGAACAAAAAGGGCCCAAGGATAGAGCCTTGATGAACTCCAAAGAATGGTTTTGCGGGTTCAAGAGAAGTTGTATTATTGCAATTAGTGATAGGTAAATATTAACCATCTTCCCTTGGTTGATTTTGATTTAGAGAATAACAGATAGGATTTGTTGTTTTGCCTATCTAATATCGTGTCAGTGGGATGGGCAGTCCAAGATTTTTTGAGTAGGTGGATGCCGGCGCAGTAGGCAAAACAACAAACCCTATTTTATTCTCTTTCTTATTGAGTTTTGGTGGTTTTAATCACCGAAAATAGTGTTATTTCAATAATATTAGTTAAAAAACCAAAAATATTCCCAACGCTGTAAAAAATGAACCACCCGTACTATTTGCGCGCATGCGTAAACATTTAACACACGCGCGAGTAAACACTTGCGAGGCGTCGCACTATCAAATCATATCATATAAGATAGGGGCAACAATCAATGATATTGGCATGTTTGATTATAAACCCCGCCCACGAATAAGAATGTACAAATCTAGTCAGAGAAGAATGGTATGCATGATTGTAATTATTTTGTTCTTAACACACGTCTTAAGTGGCAAATTTGTGCTTTTCTGAATTCACATTTCAAGAAAATAAACTGGTATTTAAAATCCATTATGGGATTAAGATTCCGTCCAATATTGTGCACAATTTAGTGTATGTCGGGATTATTGACGTGTTGGGAATATTAACTTTTTGTTATGACGGGGGACCAACTTTTTGTAGGGATGTCATAGAGGTGCATGGGTGTATCGTCACTTTATGTTTACATGTTAAAAGGCACTGATCAGTGGAGTCGCCCAACCAAAAAGCCAAAAAATATTTTGGAAAATTCAGGAATAGGCTTCAAAGTGAATAAGTCAAATATAGGTTTGACTTTGATTAAGTAATTTTGCAAATGAAAAAATTACACAAAAAGTAACAGCAGTGCTCAAAAGATACGAATGTCCGTTTACAGAAGTGTCCGGCGAAAGTACGGACTAAAACATCCGATTTGGTCCTTGTTAGGTTATTGTTCGAAAACTTGTAGGCGTATATCGGGAGATCCCTATTTTTTACAGACAGGCACAATCAGATTTGCTTCGTTTTTTTTAGGATTAAACTGATGAGGCAAATCATTGGCCTTTTA